>CATOUR010000403.1:0-63980 GCA_951848785.1 Callosobruchus maculatus
CTCATAGGATAGGGCTCTTTCTCTGTGTGTCCTATACCTCTTCCTCCCTCTTTGTGTCTATGTTCTCGCTCCTTTGTGTCTATTTCTCTTTATCTTTCTCTCTAGCTCTCCTCTCTCGTTCTCTGTCAAAGAGGCATCTTGGCTTTTTGGCAGAGTTTGAAGACAAGACAGAGAGGGAGAGAGGGTCAGAGATAGAGAGAGGCAGAAGGTAAAGAGTATCTCTCTTTCTCTCTCGCAACGTATGCATGTGACCAAAAGCTATTTCTTAGGGCAAAGTCAGACACAATGGTTTTAAAAGAAGCTTTTCACAAGTCGGTGTAATCGAGTTATAGGTCTTTCTATATTAAGACACACTGTCATACAAGACCTCACAACATAAAAAAACAAACAAAACAAAACAAACAACACCACTATGGCTTCCGTAAGCATAGGTCTACGGGTGACCTCCTGGCCTACGTCATTTACTTGTGGAACAGAGCAATTGGAAATCATGGCGAATCCCGTGTTGTTGCACTTGACATACCGAAAGCTTTCGACAGAGTGTGGCATGAGGGACTTCTGGTCAAACTCGCTGCTTATGGACTACCACCTGGCCTGTGCCAATGGCTGAATAACTTTTTGAACCACTGATCTCTGTTTTTTGTAGTTGAAGGCTGTTCATCAGACGTATTTTCAATAAACGCCGGTGTTACGCAGGGATCTGACCTATCCCCTACACTGTTTCTGTTGTACATCAACGAGCTGCTGGAAATAACATCCAATCCAACCTACAGCTTCGCAGACGACAGTACATTAATATCGTGCATGGAACCAGGCAAGCCACTATCATCCCAGGAGACGGTACGTCGACGACAGCAATTTGCTTCACAGATCAACGTAGATATCAAAACAATTGTAGAGTGGGCTTTAGTAAATGAAGTATAGTTTAACGTACAGAAAACTCAGGCAACAATACTGACAAAGAAGTCTCACGTTGGCTTACCAACTGTGGAAATGGAGGGTCACCCAATAGTCGAGTCACCTTCCATCAAGCTTTTGGGGATCAACATCAACATATACACCAGAGCAACTACTGCTGCTCTACAAGGCACAGATCCGAACATCGAAGAAGAGTGGCTGAGCTGCCCCTGTTTTACAGATTCTATCACGAAAGATGTTGGAGTGAGCTCTACCAGATAATAACACCGAAGGGCGTCCGAACGAGGAACACTAGAGGTCCCTACTCCCCGAACCAGTCTCTTTTGGAGAAGTTCGATGCTGTAGAATGAGCTGCTGGGGAATTTGTTCCTCCACAGTTACAACGTGCAGTGTTTCAAATCTAACGTGCACAAAACTTATCCTCTCGCAGCGCTTCTACAGCGCCATAGGCTTTCAGCCTTTGTGAAAGGCTTACCATAAAAAACACAGCGGTTTCAAAACCGCCATAAGAAACGAGACGCGCTGCATTACTGTATGTGTTTTATACAGGGTTGGGATAAAGTACGGAACCACGCAAATAACTTTGGAACGGAAAAAATGATATTACTGAAAATTTGCAGGCAAGTATAGTGACGTATAATGTATCCGAAGACATTATGTTAGCTATTAATGTACTTCCGGTTTGCCCAGAGGTATCGTCAACTTTTTTAATTTAAATGGGACACCCTGTATATTTTTGCAGATTTTAATACATCTTTTTTTCCCGAATACCTCCATAGTGGGTTTAGTATTAGTTTCTGTAAAAACGGGAAAGATAAAGTTTCTTTATCATTTCAGATGTTTAAAATGCCGGCCATTTAAAGTCTTAACGATGATCGGTTTTGGCGTTCGCGTGAGAACTCACAAAGAAGAGTGTCAACTTCTGAATGATTTACATCCCGACAGGGGTCCTATAACACGTTCGACGGTGAGTAAAACACTAAAACGTTTTAATTTAACTGGGAATATTAAAAATTTACCTAATACGGGAGACCGCAGACCGCCACGGACGAATTTGTGAGACAAATGAAAAAGCTTTATCTTTCCCATTTTTACAGAAACAAATACTAAACACTATGGACGTATTCAGGAAAAAAGGTGTATTAAAATCTGCGAAAACATCTCATCTCTCATTTGAATCAAAAAAGTTGACGGTACTTCCGGTTAGACCGGAAGTACATTAATAGCTAACATAATGTCTTCGGATGCATTATGAGTCACTACATTCACCTGCAAATTTTCAGCCTTTCCGTTTCAAAGATATTTGCTTGGTTCCATATTTTATCCCAACCCTGTATTATTAGAATATCTACGAAAACCTATCGACCGACCCTTTAAACGCTTCGGTTAAAACCGCCGTGCCTGTCTTGACCAATAAAATTTGTATTTCTTACATTAGAATACATTTATAGCGTTTTCGACTTACTGCACTGATTTTAACCACGATTGCACTACAGTGCACATTGAAAACTCGTCTGGTGCCCAGAAATGCAATAAATCTGAACTGTAAGTCGAACATACACCAAATTTCAGTGCAATTCAAGTAACTGTTCTGTCAGCCAACTGATGACAGTTTGATGTCATTTTGCATCGCGAGAGCTCAATTTCAATCTGTGGTGGTTTTAGAATTTGAATAGTTTGAATCCGCCTTATTCAATAATTTATTCTATTTATCGACATAAAAACTAACAGCATTTTGTGCAATATGGCTTTTGCACTAAAAATGAATATCTATCTATATCGGTAATTAATTATGTATAGCTTATTGTATCTCTTCTTCCGTCAGTATATGAACAGCATCTTCAACAAATATTCGTATTTTTGGGACACCTGCAGTCGTTTTTTGCAATTTAACTAGATATACTTCAATTTCCTCATCATCCTATACATATTCGCAGTTCTTCCAACTACACTTTCCGCACCTTTCATGCTATTATGTATACAACCGCACTACCCAGTTCTTGATTCAAAAAATTATTATCTCTGACAAATAAAATAGGTTATAATTAATATTTATAGACGTCAGAAATGCACTGAAATCTCCACGAGCTCAGAGAGTCCGTGGCGATAATTTGCACTCAAGTGCAATTAAGCGGATAAGTCGAAAACTAAAAACCACACTAGTTTTGCACTCAAATCTAAGACGAACATAATTTTGACACTCAGTTCCTATCAGTGCATTGATAGGGCAATAAGTCGAAAACGCTATTATATTATTTCTTATTTTCTTATCTTCCCCCCTCTTCTTACTCCTTTCCTGGTCTGCTCGACTGCTTGCCTTTCTTTTTCTCTTCTCGTCTTTTGTCATCTTGCCTTCTTATTTCTCTGTGTCTTTGAAGTTATACTGTATTTTATTGCATATTCAGATTCCTTGGTGAAATCTAGTGTGACCTAACGTATCACACATGGGACTTAAAGCAAACCGTTTACGTGTAAATCACCATTTTTGGTATAGGTAGATATCAGAAAAAAATTGAGTATCGCAGAGACAGAATGATGTAACTTTCAGGTATGACATGACTAACAATGAAATGCGTCAGCTTGGGTTAGATGGTCAAATTTGAATTATTTTTGTACTTAGAGATACCGGTAGATTAATTAAGGAAACTTGAATCAGAGATAACTTGATTTTTCGAATGGGAATGTCTGATTTTTTATACAATTGCCTGTAGCCGTTTTAACGATATAAGGTTGTGAATATCAATATCTGGTAGTTTTCATTTAATTTCAAATTGTTGAGATACAATCAATTATTTTACCCATCACTAGCACTGATTAAGTTAGTAGTTCATACTTGACATAAGTTCAGTAGTAGTAAAGCTGTGTGTTAAGACGCTATTGTATATGCTGTAAGTTTTTGCAATATAGTGTTGTAAACAAGTAAAACCTGTGTGTTAGCTGCGCGAACTCCTACACAAATTTTCAATCAAATCGGTTTTTATACTTTTACATGTGAAAATGCGTTCTGGAGCAACAGTCGCTGGTAGTTTTCCCCAGGGTTTTTAATAGTAATAGTATGTTGTAGTATCTAGTGGGCTGTGAAAAATATATATTTCTGTCATATTCCCGCTACTCCTTGACCTTAGATATGTTACCGCCGTTGTTTCTGGTTAGAGTTGATTTGTTGTAGGGAATTTTTATAATCTTAGCCCTTTACTATAATTCGTCTATATCTTTCTGCTAAGTTACTTGTTTTAATAATATTAATAAATGCTTTATTTGCTTCATTACAATAATTATTGTTTAGCATTGTCAAAAAAAAACATTCGCTTAAGGCGATATTGATATATAAGTGACAAAATAGTATTGTATATATACACATAACATACATACATCAATAAATTATACATACATACATATAGGGACTAGTGGAATATAAAAAAAAACGATACGCACAAAGGACCCAACTAGATTTCAGTTTTACTTAAAAAAGGAAAGAAATTCATTATTATTATAGGATGAGATCTCTAGGAGAAGCCTCTTGACTTTCTTTTTGAACATTGTAACTGGCAGATGCTTTAAGGTAGCTGGTATTACGTTAAAAAATTTAATGGCCATGGTAATATAAGATTTTTGAGTCAATGTCAAGCGATGTTGTGGACCCAGCAAGTTTTCACCATGGCGAGTTTGGTATTCATGTCTGCTGTTATTTGTAATGTATTCATTTAGATGATGTTTAACAAAAACAAGACTTTGATATATGTACAATCCTGGTAGAGGTAATATTTGTAATTCTCTAAATAAAGGTCTACAGCTTTCCCTTCGAGTTTTTTTAGAAATTAATCTGATGGCATACTTCTTCATTTTGAACACTTAATCGACTCTGTAGAATTTCCCCAAAAAATAAGTCCATAAGAAATTTTAGAGTGATAGTGACCATAATATGTTAATTTTAATACACCAAGGGCTGCAACTCTGCGAATGAGAAAAAGTGATTAGGATAATTTTGTTGTTAATTCTCTGATATAGTGTTTCCATGACAAGGAACTGTCGAGATAAACACCCAAAAACTTTACAGCTTTGTTGTCAGTTAAGTCTCTTGTAGAGAGGGTAAGAATTTCTGTTTTCTCAATATTTAGACACAGGTTATTATCTGAGAACCATATCTCAAGATTCTGTAAAGTCGAGTTCGTTTTACTTGCAAGACAGGAGCGATCCTTATCATAGTTAATTAGAGTTGTATCGTCAGGATATTGAATGGACTTAGTAAGTGTTCATTTACATAGAGGATAAATAAAAGAGGTCCCAGAATTGAACCCTGAGGTACTCCTGCGGTAATAGGTAAGGCTTTTGAAGTTTTATTTGCACAAGTAACAGCTTGGGTACGATTAGAGAGGTATGATGTGATTAAGTCTAATGTATTTCCTCTTATACAAAAAACATCTTGAAAATACTGCTGCCAAGATAAAGACGCGAAACAATATTGTTCAAAAATTATGTGGAACGACATGGGGAGCTTCAGCAGATACACTGCGCAAATCAGCCATTGCACTGGTCTTCTCTACAGCCGAATATTGTGCCCCGGTGTGGCTAAACAGCTGCCACACCAATCTGGTCGACGTCCAGCTCAACCACACTATGCGCCTGATAACTGGAGCAATCCGACCGACACCCACCTACTGGCTTCCTTTGCTGAGCAACATATATCCACCCGCAATTCGTAGGAGCGAGGCCCTGCTTAGGGAATACCACAAGCTACAAGAGAACCTGGACCTACCCATACAGGAAGACATACCAAGCCTACGACGAAATAGACTCCGCTCACGGAACCCCCCGGTGCGGCAAGCGGAACAGCTGGATGCCAGTAATATCGAAGTGAGGGACCTGTGGGATAAGAACTGCCAACGTATTGAAAATTTTGAGGAGCGCGAGTGGTTCCGAGGGTATAACCATGACACTGCTGGCACTGAACTCGACAGAAAGCTGTGGGTCAAATTGAACAGGTTCCGCACTGGACATGGCCGGTGCGCGGACTCACTTCACAAGTGGGGTGCCACGGAGTCTCCGGCCTGTGACTGCGGGGCTCCGAACCAGACAATCAGGCACATTAGGGACGAATGCCCCCTGCGTTCCTATCGGGGAAGTTGGAGCGACCTTATGAAAGCTGACGATGCAGCTCTTGACTGGATTAGGAACTTGGATATTGATATTTAGTTATGTTCATGTGTAATTTTTTTTTTCTGTGATTTTTGCTTTTTTTTTTTCTTTGTGCTATCACTTATTGGTTATTATATACCTGTATCTATGTTATGTACGCTGCATGTAAGCCATACGAAAATAATAAATAATAATAATTCCTCTTATACCATAGCAGACCAATTTTTCAAGCAATATTTGGTGCGACACGCAGTCGAAGGCTTTAGACAGGTCACAGAATATCGCAGACACTGTTTCGCCCCTCTCAAAGCATTGGACAGCACATCTAACCAGTTCGTTAAGAGCGTCAGATGTTGAATTTTTTTTCTTGAAAACGAGAAAGTAACTCAGCTCTCTCCAGAAAACGAATTATACGATTATTAATACTAACCTCAATGGGCTTAGACAGAGTGGGGGTAATTGAGATAGGCCTGTAGTTACCTGGGTCATCTTGATCACCCTTTTTAAAAATAGGCAAAGGTTTTCTTCCATCTGAACACATTCTTGTTAATATTTCACGGCTTCATCATCGTAGTCACGATGTCTTAACAGACATTTCAAGAAATCGTAAAATGCATTTCACGGCTTATACGACGCAAAATTGAAAAACACCTATTTGGTTGAAAATTTTAAATTAAATTTTATTAAATAAAAAATACCAGCGATTGATATTCACAACACATTATCTTTAAAAAGGGTATCAAATTTTATTTGAAGAAATCAAGTTATCTCTCAATGAAGTTTGCTTAATAATTAATCGAACGATTTCTCCAAGTACAATTTTTTTTTTTTACAAAACACAAACATAAATATGACATAAGATATGCATGTAATGTTGTACCAAAAGCAAGAAAAAATACTTTATTACAATGTCATACATTTCTTGCTCCAAGACTCTACAATGAGATACCAGAAAGCATATAATGTCTAGTTCAAATTCAAATTTTTAATTCAAATTTATTCAGAAAGATAGATATGTGGTAACATCTAGTAAAGAAAACCAATGTAACAAATTTAAATATGTAACAATATGAATTAAATATTGCACCTAGATTACGGGAAATCTGTATGTGCAAAATCTGGTAAAGTAGGTCATTATATATACATTATACATTTCTCCATATTGAAACAGAAAACTTAATATTAACAATCTGCATGCATTCACATAAAAAGGAAGGAATCATCAAGACAAAGAATGGAGCACAAGAAACTGAGCATTATAAAATGATTTAAATTACATAAGACCAAGAAGCGTTTTATAATTGTAATATATAACTGGCTTACACTTTTCCGCAAATGTTTTATATTTAGAAATATTTTTTATATCAACTGGTAAAAAATTATAAATTTTTGGACCCAAACCAGTTATAAATCTTTTGTTTCCGTCTTTTTTATAGAAAGGAACCACTAATTTATTGTTTGTTATTTGCCTAGTTTGATATGCATGTGATACTATTGTTTGTAGATTTTTATTTTTGTATAGAAAGAGACAAATATTGAAAAAATATAACATTCTAATACTCAATATATTTTCATCGTATAACTGTTCAGAGGGAAAACGTTTTTGTTTATGAAATATAATCTTTAGGATGTAACGTTGTACTACATTTAGTGGTTCAAGTGCCTTAGTATACAGTCCACCCCATATTACTATGGCATATTGCAAAATGGATTCAACCAAAGCTTTATAGACAGATACAAGTAGTTCTTTATTCATGAATTTACGTAGCTCATAAAATTTGTAGACAAGTCTTCTCACTTTCACCACTAAACTATTTACATGATTTGACCATTTCAGATTTTTGTCAGCTATGACACCTAAGTATTTGATGCTGTAAACTTCATTTATAATAAGCCCTGTACGTGGCATTTGCAAAGAGTTGAAATTAGGTCTGTTGACATCAGTAAGGGAAAATGCAATGTATTTAGATTTATTGATATTAAGGGTCAACTCATTAAAGTCCAGCCAATCCTTTACTATTGCGATACCATGTTCAGCTTTATGTTTTACACCACTCCATGTATCGTCGCTAAAAATCAAAACAGTGTCGTCAGCATAAGATATAATTCGACCCTGGATGTTATTTTTTAGGAGTGAATTGATATAAATGATGAATAGGAGCGGACCTAAAACAGTACCCTGTGGAATGCCGAGTTGAATCATTTGGCTGTCACTTAGCACACCTTTTATTCTAACTTGTTGCGTTCTATTTTCCAAGTAGCCTCGAAAGACTCTCCACACAGTGCCCCTAATACCACAATGCTCAAGCACATCAAGTAATTTTTTATGAGGCACTGTGTCAAAAGCCTTTGCTAGATCCAGAAATACACCCACACATTTTTTGTCTTCGTCCAGGTCAGTTTTAATACAATCAACAAGTTTAAATATTGCATGATTAGTGCTAAGACCTTTCTGGAATCCAAATTGGTTTTCATTTAAAATGTTGTGCTTTTCTAAAAAATCAACTAATCTGTCTTTAAGGCATTTTTCAAATACTTTAGTGAAAGAAGTTATCAAGCTAATTGGGCGGAAGTTGCTAATCTCAGTTCTATTTCCGGATTTATATACTGGGACGCAAAATTGAAAAACACCTATTTGGTTGAAAATTTTAAATTAAATTTTATTAAATAAAAAATACCAGCGATTGATATTCACAACACATTATCTGTAAAAAGGGTATCAAATTTTATTTGAAGAAATCAAGTTATCTCTCAATGAAGTTTGCTTAATAATTAATCGAACGATTTCTCCAAGTACAAACATAATTCAAATTTGACCATCTAACCTAAGCTGATGCATTTCATGCTTAGTGGTACGGCACAGTCATAGCCTTCTAAAGTTTTAATCTCTGCAATTTTCATTTTTTTTATATATAGTTATACCAAAACTTAAGGGTTTGTTATTATATGGATACTTACAGGACACACTATCTTGCCCGTCTGTCCCACTTGTAAGTCATTAGGTACATAGCCTGCATCTACTGCAGCTCTTGAAGCACCTACTGCAGCATTCAATTTATCAGCTAGATCATACAGAAGCTTAAAGTTCTCAGCTGACTTCAAGCCCCTTCCTAAAAAATACATAAACCTTAGGTTAACAAACCAAATAGTTCTATATTCATGGTTGATGGTGAATTGCCAATGATAAGGTCACTGCCAGATCACCACTGTTGTCAAAGTAACACCTGACTGAAATTGTACACTACATTATAACACTGCTGGGCTGGAGTTTGTATATGGATGTTTTATGTCTGTAAAATTACCAGACCTAAAAAAGAAATTGACCAAGTATCCAGTATTCCCCAATTTTCAAGTACTGGGGACTCAAAACACATTTTTCAAAATGTCTGAAAGCATCAAATTACTATATTAATCTTTACTACTATCGTAACTGTAATGTGTAGCAAATGAAAATTATTAATTTCCATTACTCAAACAGATGTAAAAATATTTCTATGTCTACGTCCTCCATATTCAACAAGAGGCTCTACATCTCAATTATAATACGCAGTTTGAATTAATGAATTTTATGTCCATGTACATATCAAAATATTTATATGGCAAAATTGTGTTACTTCTGGCAGTACCGTAACGAGAACTCTGTGAAGTAAACAACCTGCATCAGGAAATAGTCTGGTACACAGATGGATCAAAGACCGAGCAAGGCACAGGAGCGGGAATCTTTGGAAGAGAAACTAGACAGAGCATTCCACTAGGAAAATACGCCTAGGTATTTCAGTCAGAGGTGTACGCCATCCTTCAATGTGCAAGGATCAATAATGAACGATCCTGCAGAAACAAAAGGATCACAATACTTACAGACAGTCAGGCTACACTTAGGGCACTAGAAGCGCCCAAAGTTACGTCTGCCCTAGTCTGGGAATGTCTACAAGAACTGGGAAGACTGGCAGAACACAACAAAGTAACTTTGGAGTGGGTGCTAGGACACTCAGGTATAAGAGGCAATGAAAGGGCGGACGAGCTAGCAAGACTAAGCTCGTCTGCTCTATACATTGTAGCAGAATCCGCCCTGGGGGTGCCTAAAAGCACAATCAGACACCAGTTCGGAAAATGGATGAAACACCATCAACAACAAGGAGCAGTGGAACTTGTTGCCTGAAACATTGCTCCCTTTGAGTAGGAATCAGCTCCGAATAACGACGGGTCTCCTCACAAGACATTGTGGCCTGAAGGAACACCTGAATAAGATGGGACCCTACAATGGAGACCTCAACTGCAGACTGTGTGGAAGAGGAACTGAGTCAGCCCTACATGTGCTCTGTGAGTGTGAAGCACTAGATCACAAGAGACAACAGCTCTTTGGGAAGACCAAGCTAGAACCAATGGAGTACAGCTCAGCACCAGGATCAGTAGGTAAGCTACATAAACTTATGCAGGGAACCAGATTACTGGAGCGGATACTGTTAATGAGAGGAGCAATAATACAATAAGCCTTAAGGCTTAAGTACTGATGGGGACAGTAAGGTCGGACGGCCCCTGGAAAAAAAAACGAGAGTATGAAGCACCCGTGGCGAGCATTTAATTTGCGCCTCCCGATTATCGCGTTAACTAAGAGTGTCGAAGAGTGAATAAAAATTTTAAGGCACCTGGTAAAATTTCACTGAATGCTGTAGACTATTACTCTTAACAACAAAATGAGCTGTAAGTACCATGATATAGCTGGCTGTTACCGGCATTGTTATAAAAGTCCTTAATACGATATCCAGATTCGAATCCTCTAAATTTTCATTAGACTATAGCTATAGGTATTGATGAATTTTCCAAAAAACTATCAATCAGAGATGTATTTTTCTGTATACTTTCAATTTCCTGTTCGCTAGCTTTCTTAAATTGTGCATCAGATAGTTTTTTTGGCGACATTTTACCTGAAAGCTACTTTTGTTAAAAATTATCATTCAACCAGTGGCGGATTCTAAATTTTTGAAAGGGGACGCGCACAAAATTTAGAAATATAAAAACTACACAAAATCCATTTAGAGATTGCTGAGGCTACAGCCGCATCCTGAACATAGTAAGAGTTTTCAGTTTCCATAAGTTCAGTTATTTCTTAAGAGTTTTTTTTAGCTACTATCACAAAAAGTCTTCTTAAGAAAGTTTTTCTTATCACTCATAGCAAAATGTTATTTTTCAAGAGTTTTTGTACTTATCATTTCATCTAATCAAGACAAAAAAAAGTCTAGCTTGGAAATCGAACTTCCAGCCCTGTATTGAAATGCCTCAGCGAAACCTATTGAAACCAAGCAGCTGTCTACTTCATTTAATTTTTATGGTAATAGAAAAAAAGATCGTGTTAAGCAGTAGTGTTGTAACTATTTTTGACCTGCCCATTCATTTACTATGTTTCCACTGGCTTTCAAAAGGTCTTGAGTTTTGAATATATCGCGGAAACGTCAATTGGTTGCATTTCCAAAATGTTTCCTGTTCACGGTCGATTTGCTAATTTTAAACACCAGGTGTCACCTTCAAAAGGTTTTGAAATGGACAACACACAGTGCGCAGTGTGTTACTGTCCAATATGACTAATCAATTGAATGTGTTTCAAAAATTGATTTGAAATCTATTGTGGAAACACTGACAATCAAAAATCAAAAAACATTTTGAATATTTTTGATCAGGGCTCAAATTCCTGACATTTTAATGATAGTTGTGGTTCTCCCCCAACATGAAATTAAGCTCTAAATTTTGTGATGTGTCTGGGATTTTCAAGACGAATGGTCACCCTAGCTTAGTACTATGCCCTGTTAGAACATGATAACTTCTTACCTCCACTAACAACTACTTTGGCTGTAGTAAGGTCAGGTCTATCAGATTTGCTGAGTTCTTGACTAACAAAGACTGTCAAATCTTGAGCACATCCATCAGCTGATATTGGTTCGGGTGTTGCGGATCCACCTTCTAGAGGTGTTGGCTCAAAGTTTGTTCCTCTCACAGATAACACCTTAACAGCATCTTTTGCTTTGATTGTTTGCAAAGCATTTCCTAGACATTGACAAAGTCTATGATAAGAAGATAAAAAATGTCTAATACAGAATGCAAGTTCCATGAAGTTTCATTTCAATACATAGTATCATCACCAAACTCTGAAGCAATTTATTAGAAAAATATAAGCTTTTTTGTGATATTTTGCTAGATAAATCAATGAAATATATTCTCATTGTCTCTTGTACACTTTCTTTTCATTATTTTAAACATTTCTAGCCACATCCAACTTAAACTTATTTTTCTATTGACAGCAACTATAAATTATGCCTGTTTTTCATGGATTTCAGTCAATAATTTAAAGTACACTCCTTCTCACTACATTTCAGTTGATTACATTTAAACAACCATCAGGTGTATTTATATGTTGGTTGCATTTCAGTAAATTTGTTTTCATGTTGTTGAGAGGCTCTCTCAAATGTAACTGGCATTTTGTATAATTGCACCTGATGATGGTTGAAGTATAATAAACTGAAATGTTGTGCATGTAGTTTGAATTATTGACTGAAATCAACGAAAAACAGCAATATTCCTCATGAGCCTCAAGTACTTTTCGCATCCATTTCTATATTTTGGCAAGATAGCAAAGTGCTAGTGCTGATGAGCCATAAATTACAAAGAATTTGATTGAATAAGCATAGATAAAAAGATTTGACAGACTAGGGTGACATTTGAATAGAAATAATCATAACAATATTTGAAGTTTCATTCTACCTGCATAAATCCCTCTGACAAATGTGTCAGGTGCTTTGATTTCAATAACATCAGACACAGGTGAGACATCAAGTTTTGCAGCAATTCTAGGTAATACTGCTTTTCCAAATGCTGATGCACCTGCTACAATATGTGTATAGTTATTCTGCTTTTGTGCATTTAATACTAGAGTTGTCAAACTTTCTGCTGTGAACCCTTTAAATGCTTCATTTTCTGCTACTAGAACTTTTGAGACCCCTGCTGCTTTTGCTAGTGCTTCTGAGGCCTACAGATTAAAAGATGACATAAAAAATGTATAACATATGTTGATTGCAACATACTGGTCCACATTTGGTCCCTGCTACAAGTACAGAAACATCACCTCCTAATTTTTTGGCAGCTGTTATAGCATTTTGTGTAATGGGCAATAGGGCTTCGTTATTGTGCTCCGCTATGACTAATGTACTTTGGAATCGCTTAAACTGCAAATAAGTACTTTTTATCATAACGTTATCAAAGTATGAACAATCTGGTTACCTGATTCCCAATCTGTCGTGAACAGGTCGAAAACATTTTGCTACACTAGACTAAACTGCCTTTTTGAACAATGCACTTTATATTCTACAGTTTCTGTACTTATATGCTAATATTCCAAAGTTCAAAGTGTAATTAAATATGATTGAAAAACAACAAACAACAGTAACTTAGTCTATGCTATGTTCCATTTATGCATACGTTACGTACAAAACAAGAATGACCTGAATGACTTAAGATTGGAACCATGATTCAACATATCCACAGGAACAAACCTTAATACCATTTATTGACACCAACGTTGCCAGTATAACCAAATTTGCACGATTTGTGTCCACATATCACCTGGTAGTTTTTATTATTTCATGTTAGTTTTACCAGACACTAGCACAAGCAGCTGATCTCGACCTTTTTTGTTCTGTAAATTTAAAGACTTACGATCAAGAACTATATTTTTTTAATTATTTTTCATTTTACTTCTGTATCATCGGCATCGACTGCTTTGGTCATTAGCCTCGTGTTCTGTGTAGGCTTTGTTACCGTTTCCCGGCGCCACTCAGGAACAGCGCTGTTACTTAGAAGCCAACAATGAAGGCTCAGGTGGGGATTCTCGCTGAGCTTTCAATTTACACATTTTTTTTAAATTACAAAATTTTTAGACCTCGCCTTTTCACATCTTCATTCGCTTTCATAATATTTTAGCACTTTACCAACTGGTGAAGTCGTTAAAGCCTTTATCTAAAGGCCTTCACGACTTCATATCTTAATATTTTAAAAACTTTCAATTACCCCTGAGGTCAGCAGATGTTTTAGTAAAAAAAACACTAGGATGTATTAACAATCGGTCAATAGAGACTAGGAAGGTCCAACATAAATAAAAAGTACATAACATGAAAGATGAAAGTAAGAGTAAGCTGGCCATTAGGCGTACCTACCTAACTATCATTATTACAATAATTATTGTGATACTAAAACTAAATACATTATTTTCTTTCCCTTGATTGATCTGGCAACAGCGCTATCGCTATGCAATTGAATGCTAAAGTGAAAGACATGAAGTCAATGTCACTTGTCATCTTGTCAACTTGTCATTGACTTGTCATCACTGTTTATAGTTTTGTGCGCTGCTGTCCCCAAATAAAAAACAAAGTGCCAAAGATGTTTCAAACATAACATTTTTTCAGCTAAAAAATCTTTTTTTTTTGAATCTGGGGTAACATGGAAGCATCTTATTGCCTCTGCGGACAACCATATGATCCAAATGTCTTTATGATCCAGTGTGATGCATGTAAAGATTGGTTTCACAGCACGTAAGTAAAAACATATAAAACAATACCAGTTTGTTTATATTTTACTTTTCTAGATGCTGTAATTTCCAAGAATATCTCGCAGTCGAAATAGATAAATACCATTGCCCCAGATGTGCCCCGACTTTTGGACCATCTATAAGTAAGTTGGAGTTTGTACGAAGAGTTTGACAAGCTTTGTAAACAGTGTTAGATTTTTAGTTTTTAAGCCTGTTATTGAGTATAGTTTTTATTCAAAATCATGTTCGCCCTCCATGATCATGTATGATTATCTGGGATCTGTTGGATAATAGCTAAACATTTCAGGGAAACCGATATGTAACTGGCACCGTCATGATTTTTGGGATGAAGAAGCTTCAAGCAAACCTGTGCAAACAGGCACATTAGTATTTATTAGAGAGCTATGTGCACGGCATTTCACACCAGATACTGACATAGTAGTGCACATGCGGGGACAGCAGCTCACTGAATCAGTTTTGAAGGCTCATGGATTCAATAAACCAATTGTTATCGATAATAAAGAAGGTTTGGATATTGTACTGCCTCCTGACACATTCAGTCATTATGATGTAGAATCATATGTTGGGAGAGACAAAGAAATTGATATAATAGATGTCTATCGTCAAACCAGCGCTAAGATGAAGATGAATGACTTTATTGAGTATTATAATAGCTTAAATCGTAGCAGGATTTTCAATGTAGTCAGTTTAGAATTCTCCAATACTAGGTGAGTATTGCCTCACAGATTTATTTTTTATTAAAGAGTTAATATTATTGTTTCTTCCAGCTTGAGTTGTTTGGTTGAAGCTCCTTTGATTGTACGGAAACTTGATTGGGCAAACACTGTTTGGCCACCTGATTGCCCTGGACGACCTCAGGTCTCCAAATATTGTCTGATGAGCGTTAAGGATTCTTACACAGATTTTCATATTGATTTTGGAGGAACTAGTGTTTGGTACCATGTACTGCGTGGGGAAAAAATATTCTACTTTGTTAAACCTACACCTGCTAATCTGACACTTTATACACAATGGATGACCTCAACTAATCAGAGTGAAACTTTTTTCGGTGATCAGGTACTTATTCATCTACTTCTATTCTACTTGAAAGCAATACTATGAAACATATATTATTTAAGGTTGATCAGTGCTTCAAATGTACTGTACATCAGGGTCAAACAATGATCATACCAACAGGATGGATTCATGCTGTTTATACTCCAGTAGATTCCCTTGTTTTTGGGGGGAATTTTCTGAATAATCTCAATATACCTATGCAGTTGAGGTAAGTGTGTTCAAGGTATTGAAACATCAAAATAGGCCATTTCATGAAGCCATATACAATCAGAATCTTGTTAAAATGATGACTGAAGCAAAATATGTTTTTTTTTTCAGTGTATATGAGATAGAGAAGAAAATAAAAACTGCAAAAAAGTACCTGTACCCCAATTTTGAAATGATAAACTGGTTTGCTGCTACGTACCTGTTAGAACAATTAACCGAAATAAATGTGTTAGGAAGTAGATGCCCTGAAAATTTATTAGCAGGGATGAAAGCATTGCTACAAGCTTTGAAACAATGGAACAGTGAAAAAGATGTGAGTTCACACTAGATGCATATATTGAATCTTCTGGAAAATTACATTCATTTGCCACTTGTACATAAATTTTTTCAATAGGCTAAGCAAATAACAAAAGTAATTCAACAATAAACTAGTACCCATTTTGATGGAATGTAGTATTCCGAAAATTAAACAAAATATGTTTCTTGTTTTGAATTTCTTTTACAATTACATGGTTCCCAAAAAGGTGTTTTTCTCTATGTACATATAATTGATCATTTTTTTTATTTCAGTATAATATGTCTGTTAGAGAGCAAATCCCAATATCTCTCAACATCCCAAAGCTGTTGAAAGACATGGGAAAAGAGATAAGGCATGCAGAAAGATACATAAATCATTTAAATCCCCCAAAACCAGAACGGGAGTCCAAAAGAAAAAGAAAAAAGCCTGTGAATAAAGATTTTGTTGACTATCCTCTTTCACCAAAATCAACACAAGAAGTAAGTATTAAAAGCAACCAATTGTGATGTGATGTCTGTTTCATTAAGAGAAAAAGAATATAATAACATCTAAAAAGATCAGAACCTAGGGAACAACAAAGTAGGGTTTGAAATATTAATTATTTTTAGAGATTAGCTAGCATAATAAATATACATTTTTTCTAATTATTTTAGTTTTGATAGAGCATTTTAAATCAAATCACTTAGAAATATAAAACAAATTGTTGCTAAAACTGTATTTTATAGGGCAAAACATATCTGTCAATTTTGCTATAAGAAAAAGCAGTTCCTAGAAAATGTATTTGTAGTTAGTAAATTATAATTTCCTAGAGTGACTCAGCAATTGTAGCTCTGAGACAACTGATCACCTTATACAGCATATATAACAGGGTCATCTGAAAGATTTAAAATGTGTGTCAAAGGTATAATATTAGATCTGCAGAAGCTCTGGAACAGTTATCAAACAGTGTCACTTATTCAAAATTAATTTTTGGCAGTTTTTGTACTTTAATGAAGATGGTACAGAGTTTATTGTTCTCTCATTGTGCTTTTACCATAATAACTGAATATTTCTTAGAAAATTCTTCACTTCTGGGAGCATCTTGCGTAACATGTCTGGTTTTTAGCCATGGTTGCCCTGAGGATGTCCCATGCAGAAGTGAAGAATTTTCTAATGGAAATGCCTGTGTAAATTTCCAAACCAAACTGAATATTCCCAATTAAACAAAATCACGAAGAATTTATATTTGTTTCAGTTTGCAACCATGGTCGACATGCCGCCACCAGCTAAGTACCCCAAACAAGTGCAATCACCCCTAAAGCTAACATTGCCCAAACCCCTCTTATATCCTTATAATCAAATGACCACAGATCAGGGTACAAATATTAGTAGTAGCCAGGAAGAATGGCATGACGATAGCATGATTCGACCCCAAGAAACTGTTGCCATACACAGAGGAGGAACTGTTCTCAAGTTCAAAATTGGGTTAGTTTCTGGGGATTTGACCATTTTTTTTCCAAACACATATCTTTGATTTTGATAGCAGTAATGATGAATTCATATATAATTCGCTAAAACAGGGTTTGTATTGTAGATATAATGTTTATTGAAAATATCAAAATACTGTAAATATTTTCTGATATATTCCAATTTTATCAATGAATATACTCAGTTTACTGGCTTACTTGCTAAATTTACGGCCCAGAGATTTCATGCAGCAAAATACCAAATAGAAATTTTGGAAAGGCGTAGAATTTCCTATCAGAAGGTACTATTGCAGTACTGTAGCATCCGCTGACAATTGGAGTACAAGAGTTTAAAGTGACGAATAATCTTTTGCATGGTTTGTTGCTGATACTTTGCGTGAATATATGTCCGCAAGCATAAATCCAAAACTTTAGCAAATAGCAGACAAAATATCTCCAAGTCAAGGTTATTCAGTCCTACAAAGGGCTTTCTTAATATTATGCTCTCTATTAGGATACTACTGTTTAATTGTGTGGTTATTTGAAGCTATAGAATATTCACCATTATAACAGAAACAATTTGATGACCAAAAGTTCATACAGTGGTAGATTATTTACATTCATTATTAAATTACATATTACATCAAATGTTCAAAAAGACTTCCACCTTCTCGAATGATTAGCTGTGCATTTAGTATTTTGCTACATAACATAGGGCGATTGCAAATTTACCAACTATGCGCCGAAGTCGCTGAAAATCAAGTAATGAAAGAAAATGAAATGTCTCTGAAACAGTTGAAAATCGAGCCCAACTTCATATGGATTTTTGCTGGAAATGAGCTCTACAGCATTCTTCTAAAGAATTACTGATTGAAAATCAGCTCCAGAAAGTGGGACGGGGTCAAATTCAGGTTCAGGAAGTTATTTTACAGAAGGATTATTATCAGAAATTTTGTTGGATCAGCATGATGTGTGTGGTTTTAGTAATCTCAAAATATTATCACAGCATAATAAACAACCAGCATAATATCTCTAAGAATTTCCTATATAAGAATGGTTCCCACAAAATTTGACCTTGGGAGGGTTTATGGATGATTTTACGGCTGTGAAGTTTGGGTAGAGATGCGAAAATGAAAATATCGATACCTGTACCAACTCGGTATTTTTTAGCCTCATAGGCACGTTTGGTTCGTATAGAGCATTTTGTGCAACTTATTACACCCCTCAGTAATTATATAATTATTTTCGATACCGATACAAAAGTATCGATACCAGCTTGGAATGCCTCAAAAAGTATCGATGACAAAAATACTCGATATTAGTGCAGAAGTATCGAAGTATCGTTAGCATCCCTACAAAAAATCATCCAAAAGTGGGGACGCGCGTGTAATTTCCGCCAACTTGAGTTATTGTGCTGGTTATTTATTATGCTGTGATATTATCTTGATCTACCATTGTCAATGTTCTGATCAAAATATCTTTCCAGAACAAAAGATATAATACCTCAAATAAGTGAAAATCACATATTGAGCCGGCATATACCTCAAAACAAGTACGACTTATGTAATTTGGATTCCCAGGACATTTATGATTTTCATGATGATAGTGATAGAGATGAAGACTGTCTGAACATTGCTCTAGATGAAGCCCCTCAGAAAAAACAAAAGAAACCTGGGATAAAAACATGTTTACCTGGTAAGATAACAAACAATTTTATTCAATGTTATGGTAATATGCTTCTTTTAGTTAAAAAACAAAGGCATAGAAGTAGAGAGGGTCCAGAGCCAACAAGTGGAATAGAGTCTCTTATACACGCTTCAGCTCTATCTGTCCCACCGTAAGTTGAATATTTTTTTATTATGTTTCATGGCATTATGAGTGTTTTTTACATACCACTTCACCACTAATGGACTAAAATTTAACAGTCTAGCAGTTTTACCTAATACAGGGGGATTAAATTAGAGCAAATATAGTATATTTTCTTATTACAGTGTCACTCAATGAGGTATTTGTTTTTGATCACGTGACGTCCGATTCAAATTTTTTAATGGGACGCCCTGTATATTTGTGACTTTTTGTGTTCCTCCCGATCAAACAATTCCAACAAACTAGCACCCTTGGGATCCAAAGTGATTAATTCAACTACATGTACTTAAAGAATGACACCACTACCATTGATTATATCATGTACCCCTACAGTTAAATTACTTTGATAGTGTTTCATAATGGTAATGCCTTGCTAATGCTTTAAGTACCTGTAGCTCTTGAATTAATCAATTTAGACCCCAAGTGTGCTAGTTTGTTGGAATTGTTCTGTCGGGAGGAACACAAAAAGTTACAAATATACAGGGTGTCCTATTAAAAATTTTGAATCGGACGTCACGTGACCAAAAACAAATACCTCATTTGGTGACACAACAATAAGAAAAGATACTATATTTGTTTTTATTCACACCCCCAAAATTATAATTCACTACTACTGCCCAGTTCCGATATATTGCTTGTCTTAATCGTCGTGGGACACCCTGTATAATTCTACAGTTCATTTTGCTTGTGGTAAATTTGACTACATTTTTTTATAGACCTGGTGGTGGCACATCCCCTTCTACAGAAGAAGCGATTGCAGGCATGCTCTCTATCAGCCAGAATTGGCCAGTGGCCAAGCCACTCAGTAGAAAATATACCCATAGCCTCACGGATGACAATGTTAATAATGTCCATCAGGATGAAGAATATGGTGAGTAATTTATGCAATTCAAAGGTAAAGCTAGTATTATAAGGGTGAGTCCTAAGTTGATATTTCTTCTTCAAATTTCACTTTTTTACGGGCAGGCGGGCGATTGATTTAGTTACAAAGGGATCTCAGACTAATGGGGTATTTTCCAAACAAAATTTTATGACGGAATATTGATGTTACGTCCCCAAAAACCATGTAACGAACATTTTTACGTTTTATTGTGTACGCGAAGTGGGTTAAAATCCCCTCCAAAGTTCAAACATAAAATTTCGCGCCAAAGCTGTGACGTAATAAATTTTAGCGTGACGTAGTGACGTAATAAGTCCTTCGTGGTGCTATCCTTAGAATGTGACTCTACTTTGTCGTCTGACCTCCTTTTCTCCATCTACAAATATAACCTCCGCTTCATATTGACATTGACAGATGTTTGTTTACATCCTTTCATCAGGTACCATGACAGTCGTAAGACCAGGGGAGGTTATATAGGGCATGACACTAGTGACAGGCTGTTAAAAGAATGACGAGTAAAATTGTGAAAAGTAACTAGGAAACATTCTCAGAGTAAACTGCTAATTACATAATAATGCAAAAAATGGAACTGCAGTGTAATATACCATTTATAGTCTACAAACATGAACTTTTATTCAATTAAAAAGAGGGAAACCAAATAAATATAATACATAAAATTAAGTTTACATCCTCTATATGTAGAAAAACTGTTAACAACGTGACAACCTTGAATCTACGCATAATTCAAATTAATATAGTCACATCCTATCTACATCCGGCATAAAAATGACTTTCGATTGGTAGATTTCTTAGGCGGGAGGTTTAAGAGATTTAAATGAGCTCTTTTCAAAGGGATGATTTTCAAACTCTATCTTCACCCTATGTGGGCAGAAATAATTGAGCAAACAGTGCCATCATTACAAATTAGATACAAGCAATCCATTTCAACCATTAAACAAGCAATATTAGCAAGTTGGAATATACCCCATGCTATGGGAAAAAAAGAATCTGGTATAACCATAATGTGTGGGAAGTACTGAGTTAGTCAGAATACTATAATACTAGAATAAGCGGAATGTGGCAGATTTTTTTTAAATCCCATTAAAAAAATTAAAACTTAAAGCACCGTAACCAACTTTCTGTTTAACGATATTCACCTAATTAAGAAATAAAATGAAGCGTTTGTATCTTAGTAATCATCAATGTTATTTATGAGCCATATGTTCTTGAGATTAAGAAATAAACGGGGGATGTTTCAGCTTTGTCTTTGGACGTCTTTTTGTCACAAATTTTAGTATGTCAGCCACCAATATATATTTGGTCCAAGGTTTAATTATAACGCCGCCATATCTTATGATGGTTGAGATATAATATACCTACAGATTTCCTAAGGTGCAACATACTGAATAAATATGTTTTTAAATCGCAGTTTATCCATCTTTAGATAATTCAGATGACGAGGATGTCCATATCTTTAAGCCACGTGGACGTTCGAAAGTAGATGAAGCTTGGAACCCTAAAGCTCGCGTGGGCCCTTTGTTGCCGAAAATAAACAGGCCTGCCCGAGAAGGTACCAAAAAGCAGTCTGTGGAGAAAGTGTTGGAAGCTGCAGCCGCGAAAAGACTAAATCATGCGCCAGAAAAGGTACGTTTATGTTGTCCAGCTTCTTAAATTTCGTTTCGTTGATACATTGATAGCTCAGAGTAACAACTGAACATAGAGGTAGTAAACAACTAATTCTAATAGGCCGACATCTTTTCGTACGTTGTCATATCGACCACCATGTACGGCAATCATAATTATTTACTATCGTCTTAATGGTGTAGTATCCAGAAATATTCCAGTCTACGTTAAAAAATACGGTTCAGGAATGATTACAGCAAAATCAATAGATATGTTGACCTCTACTGCGTTACTGCATATTTCTTCATCATAAACGCAAATTCTGAAGTGTTGCATAATTTTGAGGAGCTGGCAACCCCGCATGCCCTCAACTGTCAAACGTTTGCTTTGTTTATTGTTTGTGCGTCTTTTATGCTTGGTCAGTAAATCGAATTTGCTATTTGTTGGTAACTCTAGTGAGGCTTTACGGACTTGCTGTGCTATATTCGAGTGTAGTTTTTCGAGATGGAACTCAAAAAGTGCAGTGTTTGTAACATGGTTTGCATTGGAAGAATTTTCAGGTTAGTTGGCGTTACACAGCATTGTTTACAATTTGAACTGTCACTGCGAGGTCACAGCTGATCAATATTTGGTGGCTGAAGTGTCAAAGATGATGGCTTTGAGCACGCCATGCTGAAGTGGTTTGTTTACTACCTCTATGTTCAGTTGTTACTCTGAGGTTGATAGTAAACCTTAAGAAGTCCAAGAATCTAATGAGTAGGGATAAAGACCCGATTGCAAACAGTTTGCTATTTGCAATTAAGCCTGGTTGGTTGGGTGTCCCTGAATTTCCTTGACACGTGATATTTTCATAACAAAGAAATGTCCAAACGAAAATTGGGTGGAGTGTTTGTAAATACGATAGGGTCTATCATACCGTGCATCCAAAAGATTTTTTTTGTACTTCAATCCTTAAAACTCGCCCCTAATTTGTTTTTTCAAATAGCACCTAATAAATTTTCCTACACAAATTAAGTCGTTATTTTATTCAAAATCTTGTGGTACCTTTGATTTTAAACAAAAACTATTTTTTTTTAAATCCATAAGCATAAAATAAACAAAATAAAAAAAGCTTAAAGAACACATTTTACAAATTCAGTCAGCATAGATTTGTATTCAACTTATATCTGCTTTTTCTGTTTCCTAAAAATTTGTTGATTAGAATACTTAAACATTATAAATGAGGCAGTAGGTAGAAACTAGGTTAGGGTTAGTTGATAAGTTTAGTTTTAGGAAATGGTTGAGTGGAATAGCCAATGGCTAAACTTCGCCTTTTGTATCTTTGATGCAATAAAGACATATTATTATTATTATTAAATAAAATAAGGATTTGATTCAGGCGTAATTTTTTCTTAAGAAAAAAAAAAGATAAAAAAGGAAACTAAGTGAACCTTTCAAGGGTACCGAATGACCTACCACACCATGCTTTCGAAACATTTTTTTTACTTCAACCCCTAAAGCTTACCCCGTATTTTTTTCCAAATAGCGCCCCACATCTTTTCCTACATTAATGAGGTCATTCTTTTATTTAATATTTTGTAGTGCCTTTCACTTCATATACAAATCAATTTTTTTTCGTAGTGGTTAACCTAAGATAAATAAAATGAGCACTTGTTTGAGGCGTAATATTTTCGTAATGAAACAGCACAAAAAAGACATTTGTTTTAAACCCAATTAGCTTTATTTTAATCCGTTTTTTTGCGTCAAGCAAGTTCTTGTCTTATTCATGTTATGCTTGTGATTTTAGGAAAAAAATAAGTTTGCGTATGAATTCAAAGGTACTTTGCAGCCAGCATTTATATTATGATGATTATCAATGTTGTCTCTTAAATGATATATGTATCTTGTTTTTTGAGGCTCTCTTTTGTGTAATTTTTCAGTCACCAAAAAGGCAGTATAAACGGAAAGTGGTGAAGCAACCAAAGGTTGAAGTGAAAAGTGGTAGCGGGTCTACCACAAACACCACACCACCTGCTACTTCAAGTGCTGCTAGCAGTACTACACCGAAACCTAGGAAAGGTATGAAGACTGCAAAACAACGTTTAGGAAAAATTTTGAAAATTCACAAGATGATTCATTAATTTATATTGTTGATAGCTACTTTTCCAGCTAACTTGATTGTGTATCTTTGTTAATTGATCAATCTTTTTTATCCGATTCAGGAGAGATAAAGATCTTGCACCTTGTTTTGAAACAGTTTGTACTTTATATAAAGAAATACTTGACATTCCTCAAAAAGACACTGTTTTTTTGGAGTTTGCAATCTGTTGTAATTTTTGAGATTCTTTCTATATCATGTGCACATTTTGATTATGAAGAGAATGTAATTAGTATATACCTTTATAAATGTTATTTCGTTTGCTGATTAATTGGAAATAAATGTTGGATCTGTATTGTACATTCACAATACCCATTTTGTTTTCTTCTTATTTGGTATAACACATGCCTGAATTAACCATGGGGCTAAAGGGGCTGGAGCCCCGGGCCCCGCGGTTCAGAGGGGCCCCGCAGGGGCCCTACTTTTATTTAATGTGACAGAGCAAATATTAGTTCAATAGATAAACAATAAAATCAGTAGATCTACTAAAAACTTAATTTCGAGATTTCATTCAATTTCCCTACCTATAAGCAAACCAGCAGGCCATGAAATATAAACAAAAACGTGTTCAGATAGAAGCAAATTACTTAGCAGAAAGATACAGATAAACTAAAGTAAAGGGGCAAGGTAATAAAAATTCCTACAACCAATGAAATTTAACTAGAAACAACGCCGGTCAGATGTCTAAGGTCAAAGAGAAGCTGAAATACGACAGAAAATAATAATTTTTACAGCTTACTAGCTACTGCAATGTATTATAGATTAAACATTTCCAAAACCATCAAACTTTCAGCAGTCTAATATCTTCAGCACGAAATTTCACATTTAATGACGTAAAACATCATTTCAGTCAAAGTCAAAAGTAACGATACCTCTGACTGTCCCACTGTAGCCCTTCTAATTTTTCAGTATCTATTAGCAAGATTGCAAAAAAAAGGAATACTGACAAATCCGATTTTAATTTTTTTCCAGGCAAATTGTTTTATAATTTGATTTCATTAGATGTGTTGCCTCTGTTATGTCTGATTAGACTTGATTTGTTGTAAGTCATTTTTGTAATTTTAACCGTTTACTCTAGTTCGTCTGTATCTTTCTACTAAGTTAGTTGTTTTCTTCCACCTAAATTCTTTTTTGTTTGTATTTCATGGCCTGCTAAGTTGCTTATAGGTAGGAAAATTGAAAAACACCGGTTTGGTTGAAAATTTGAAATCAAATGAAAACTACCAGAGATTGATACCAAATTTTAAATTCGACTGATAAAAATAATTAGGCATTCCCATTTGAAAAAATCAAGTTAATTCTGATTGAAGTTTCCTTAATTAGTCTACCGATTTCTCCAAGTACAAATGTAATTTAAACTTGAACGTCAAACCTAAGTTGACCAATTTCAAGTTTAGTCACACGGCACACTCACAGCCATCCAAGTTTTATAATCGCTGCGATATTCAATTTTTTTTTGGATTAAAATATTGCCCAAAATAAGTTTTTTAAGCAAACCTAACGCTCCGCTTGAAAAGGATTGCACTGAAAATAGTTCTGATTACTAAGCAAACACAAACATTGCGAGCAGTGCTGATACTATAAGCGGGACTCATGAGGTACTTATAAAAAGGTGTATAGTAGTTTATTTTGTTATATCGCGAATATAGTTTCATAAATAATAGTATTTACATTTTATTTATAAAGGGCCCCTTAAAATTATAAGCCCCAGGCCCCATGAAAGCTTAATCCGGCTATGGTATAACACATTGCAAAATTTTCAATGTTGTAATGACTAAAACAAAAGAAATCTGAGGTAAGGCATTGTCTTTCATTATCTAACGTATTTTTTAAATTTGGACGACCACTCGGTTGTAATTTTTAAATATCTAAGAAAATTACTTGAACTGCTACATTTCTTCATTCTTGAAAACCAAAATATTTGTGGTAAGTAATGAACTAACTCGCCAATAAAATATATATCAGTACGAATAAAATATATTTCAAATATCTGGAATATAACAGGAATTTATTTTAAAAACAATGGAATGTACCATGACTAATCAAAACATACATAAGTTTTATGGTATAAAACAAGAATCAATAGGGAATATAATAAATACCATCCTGAAACAATAAGTTTGTTACCGTGGTTTTTAATAGTAAAAAATCATCTCAACAATAAAAACACTTGCTTTGTACAAATTGTTGTCCAGACACAATGAATCACAAATACTGTGTTGGTTGATTGTTAAAAGCATACAGGGTGTCCTACGACGATTAAGACAAGCAATATATCGGAACTGGGTAGTAGTAGCGAATTATAATTTTAGGAGTTTAAATTAGAGCAAGTATAGTATTTTTTATTATTACTGCGTCACCCAATGAGGTATTTTTGATCACGTGACGTCCGATTCAAAATTTTCAATGGGACACCCTGTATATTTGTGACTCTTTGTGTTCCTCTCGATAAAACAATTCCAACAAACTAGCACACTTGGGGTCTAAAGTGATTAATTCAAGAGCTACAGGTACTTAAAGGATGGTACCACTACCATTGATTATAACATGTATCCCTACAGTTAAATTACTTTGGTAGTGTTTCATAATGGTAGTGGTACAGTCCTTTAAGTACCTGTAGCTCTTGAATTAATCAGTTTAGACCCCAAGTGTGCTTGTTTTATTGGGAGGCACACAAAAAGTCACAAATATACAGGGATGTCCCATTAAAAATTTGAATCGGACGTCGCGTGATCAAAAACAAATATCTCGTTGGGTGACACAATAATAAGAAAAGTTACTATATTTGCTCTAATTTACACCCCCAAAATTATAATTCGATACTACTGCCCAGTTCCGATATATTGCTTGTCTTAATCGTCGTGCATTAAACGGTGCTTGTAAGCAGAGGCGTGCAGTGAGTTTATATTTTGTGGAAGCAATCAGTAAATAACTCAGTTGAGTGACCTACGTAATTTTCAAGGTTAACACTGGCTTCTTTTTCATTATGACCTCGAAAACTAAGTTCATACTCCCAAGAAGTACGTGAAATCATCTAGCCTTTTAACAATACCCCGATTTTTTCATACCAATTCATTATTCCCCCTGTGATCTTCCCTTGAGGTAAGAAATTGATTTAAATCAAAAATCATAATGATTTTAACCATTCTTGTCTTGATTTAAATATTTTTTTGTGATTTAAATCGTTTTTGAATTGTAAATCATTTTGATGATTAAAAATCCTTTCTCGAACACCACTCCCTACTAGTCCTACTACACAAGCTTGAAAATAAAATAAAACTGAAAACATTTAAATCATTATTCTACAAACCAATTTGGAGAAATAAAATACAAAACATAAATAGAAACATTGCACTAACAGGTAACAGATAAGTAACAAACTTAGTACTAAGTAAGTACCTACTATCAATCTCGTAAAATGATTTTAAATCACGAAAAGATTTAAATCAAAAAGTATTTTGTCAAATCTCTTTGTCGAAAGATATTTAAGTCACAAATCATAAATCACTAAGCTGGCAAAAGATTTTAAATCAGACGATTTAAATCGAAAAAAATATTTAAATAAAAAAAAAAAGATTTAAATCATCGGTAAAGTTTCAGCTTTGGTTATATACACCAATATTAAAATGTTTTTTATAGGTCTTCATGTCTTTAGAAATGTCCATAGTTGGAGTAGGTTGACCCTCTGTCAAAATTGACTCTCTATAAATGATCGTAGGGAAAGATGTTCACTTTTTCGAAGAGCATACAATACAGTCACATGCACATACGATATCTCCATTACACACTCAGAACACTACTGGGAAGCGAAATTTAGATCGCTTATTCGATAGCTATGAGGATGCTTGTATAGAACAATGACCTCCAATCTTGCAACGTGACAAGTATTCGTGGGAAATAAGCAATCCCCTCCTACGGATTACCAGCGGCTGAGTTGGTTGCCGTATTTTAGGCGAAGAGTCTTGATCTTGTTTTTCGCCGCAGCAGGAGAAAAATTGCAATTTATTAACAACTTCTGAATAGAAGCAGAGCTTCCATGGACTGCACGCCCCTGCTTGTAAGACCTCGCAAGTGTAAAAACAAATTTTTGTATAATATGTATTTAAACATGGCCGACTTTACTCACTAGGCCGGAGCATTGTAATATGGCAACACTGAATCGGGAGCCGAGCTTGTGTCATTAGTGTAATTCTTCCAGAGTAAACAATAAGATTGGAAGGTGATTTTTAATGTGTTTCTAATTATTTACCTGCACAAACGAAACTATAAAAATAAAAAGATGCCTGCAAAGTGTGTAGTACCAGGTTGCAATAGCAATTGTGCTTCCAAACAAGGACATACCAACATAACCTTCCAGAGTAACAACGAAGAGTGGAAGGTGATTTTTAATGTGTTTCTAATTATTTACCTGCACAAACGAAACTATAAAGATAAAAAGATGCCTACAAAGTGTGTAGTACCAGGTTGCAATAGCAATTGTGCTTCCAAGCAAGGACATACTAACATAACCTTCCAGAGTAACAACGAAGAGTGGAAGGTGATTTTTAATGTGTGTCTAATTATTTACCTGCACAAACGAAACTGTAAAGATAAAAAGATGCCTGCAAAGTGTGTAGTACCAGGTTGCACTAGCAATTAGTGCTTCCAATGAAGGACATAAACAGAAGTGGGTGAAAGGTATTCCTCATAAGGGCTGGTTATATTTATAAGAATAAAGACAATACTTTACAAACATTTCAAAGGATAAGACCTATTTTAGAGCACAATGTGGTACCTACAATGTTTTCCGGACCTCCCAAATATCACAGAAAAATACAGTTAATAGAACTCATCTGGGCATGCCAACGAGGGCATGCATTTGGACATACCTACGAAAAGATTTGATAGTGAAAGTGAATCAAGACCAGCAAGAATGGCTTCACAGTGACCTAATAGTGAATTTTTCTAGCTCAAGTGACAATTTACAAAGTAAATTGAGTGTTCATTTAAGTGGAAGTGGCAGCAGGAAACGGGTTGCGTTTATTTTTATTTTTTAGTGTCTGACTATGGTGAACCAGACATCAGATGTAAGTGGTATTAGTAGTAGTAGTTCTAAAAAGTATTTTTCTTAATTTATTAACCCAGATGAACTCTAATACATATAAAATGTAATAATTATTCTGAAACTATAGGCCCCCTATTTGAAAGCTAAGCCACGTTGCCACATCTAAGGCTCCGGCCTAGTGTAGAGTCGGCCATGATTTAAAACATGAATAAAGTAAAGGTCTACCACCAAATTTTCATTTTCGAGCATGTAACTGATAATTTTCCCTTTTTTGGGGTGTAAGGAAAACTCAAAATGCTTGAAATTATAAGAGATTTTGAAAAAAAATGAGTCCCTTGTAATATCTAGTATATTTATATTATTGCAACTATTCTATCTGACCTCTGATTTGTATTCAATTATATCACTGTTTTGTAGATTACCAACTGTAAAAGTTTGAGCACCTTTGTTGTTGAGCAACTTTTTTTTTTAATAACATATTCATTAAAAGAAAGCTACATAATGGCACATAACAGAGAAACTTTGAAGTTAACATAAGGAAACTTACAGTCTCTATATGCTTTTCTGATAGCATTTTATTTCTTATGGAAAAAACCCTCTTTATAAAAATATTTCTTAGTAGATAAAATTTACAACTATAAAATCTCACAGGTTTTCAGACCACCTTTTAACAACACTTTTTTGATTTTGTTCCCATAGCACTTTTGATAAATTTCCTTTAGTCGCTCTAGAAGGTTCATTTTGCATCCAGTCCAGTAACATTTGGTATATAACCTAAAAATTCGAAAATGTTTGAAAAACAGCAAATATGATGTTGCCCTCCTATATTACTACAAAGCATGCCTATGAAATATGGAATTGACATGTTCAGTTATCTAGAATAAATATCTCCTTGAACATAAAATCAGAAATTCAGTATCTTCTTAGTGCCAAGGTTGTACCACAAATTTCTCCCAGAAAATATCAGACCCGAGCTTTCTCAGTGTAGGTCAAAGGAACTTATTGCTTAACCTTAGGATATAGAAGTGTTTCCTTATTTGACAGTATCCAGTCAGAACAACAGTTCCAAAGCATGATGTTGTCTAGGTAAGTACAAAGACTTTCACCAGTGTTGCCATAATTCCAGATAATAAGACACACTGACGACAAACAGGTTAGACAGGTTAGTAAACAATAATATGCATGGTACAAAAACGTTTATCCATTTTTCAGCGGCGTAGCTTCCACTGATGTGGTTGATGCGTCGCATCCCTTCAAATGGTTGTAATAAGTTTTTATAAAAAAAGTCACTAAGATCTCCTATAATGAATTAAACTCTGAGAATATTTATTCAATTAATTAAAATCAATTATTGAACGTACGCATTGGTCGAGTTTTATAGCTAACACTGAGGCCTATGGTAAACGCTAAAATAAAAATATTTGATGGACAGCGTGAATTATAGGCTCGTGATTACATCTCCACTGAGTGCGACTAGAAGAATTGATGTTAATTTCAAAATTTAAAGTGGTAAATCTGACAACACTGATGTTAGCGTTTTTGAATTCTGTATGTTCAAAAACCCCCAAGTATTGAATTTCCACCGTGGCAGCTGTGGCAGTTTTGGAAATATTTAATTGTTCCGGTACTGTTTACTGAAAAAGCGGTGTTGCCGTATTTCAATAATTAACAAAAATAAAATTTTGAAATTGTGAGATCTTACTAAGTTCGACATGTGCAATTCATTGCAATAAAAATAAGTAGAGGATTCTATTTAAATTAAATGAAAATCGGGGTTATTTGTTGAAAAAACTTGGAAAAATAATTTATAACTTGGCAACGCCACGAACGCGAAAAATATTACACGGCGAGATAGGGTATTAGTAGATATTTCGATTTAAAATAAAACATACAACATTTAAAAAAAAACAAAGTAAAATGACCTTCAAATTGCCGTAATTTAACATTCTGCCAAAAACACCCTGTAGATACAAATTGCTGGTAACATCCAAAATAATATTCACTTAATATTCAAGTAACTCGCTGTATAATATTATTGAGAAAGGTTAAAGGAATATATCAATTTGGACACGTATTACTTGCGACCTTGCAAATCCGGAAATTAATAGAAAATAAATTATAACTTGGCAACGTCGCAACCGATCCCAAAAATATTTTAGGACTGAATAGAGATCAATGATGGAAACTAGAAGAATTTAAGAAAAAGTTATAGTTCCATTTAAAAAATCAAGTTGATCACTATCCTACTTTCCCGCAACACCCTGTATATTTCAAAATATTTTTAGAATATGCGTCTTAAGTAACCAAATAACTTTTGTATTTGACATTTTCTTCTATCAGGTATACCTTCCGAGATATCGAAGAATTACACACTAACTGGACACCCTGTATATGCGTATATCGATTTTGTTCATCTCGGTAATTCGTATCCTGGAGTATGGCACCCCAAAATCCCTTGCAGATCTGGTTTTGTACTGGTGAATATCGGAGAGACGTAAGTGGTCTGATAAATTTTCATGTATTTCCTTTAGCGTATGAATTTTGTAAAATGATGGTAGGGTAAGAATGTTGTGCTTTTTGAAAAGGGTTCTGCAGGTCGTGCCCGGTGGTGCCCCTTCCAGGATACGAACTGCCTGTTTTTGTGACGTAAATACTCTCCCAACTGCTGTTGACCCACCCCACAGCAAAATGCCATGAATGAATAAGAACCAGAGGCTATCCAGCACGGAATGTGGCTGGTGCATAGGCCACACGATGGGCCCTTTTGCGCCTCTATCCGCGCTAGTTCCTAAGACCTGCCCTTTTGGCAAAGGCAAGTACATTCTTAGGTCCTATCCGTTTTATCTCTATTGGTTCCAAGGTTCTTGAGCCCAGCATAGTCTGCCTGTGATAACCCAGGGTTTCACAGCGACACAGGATGTGTGCCGAGGATTCTTCCTCTTCACCACACCACGTGCACGTTGGGTCGTTGACCACCCTCATCACAAACAAGTGACGCCTGAAGGTATTGTGACCCGTTAATAAGCCTACTAACAATCTCAAGTTAGTCCTATCCAGAGAGAGACAAAATCGTCCTATTCTCTCTGCAGGCCCTGCTAATAGCTCCCGAGCCTGACGGAGATGACCAGAGATGTTGTTCCATCTCAGAGAGTGTTGATTCTGGATCCACTCTCCAGTTGTTTTCCTAACCAAATTTGCAGACAGTCCTAAGGCTGGTTCCGGGCCCACAAAACTGTTTCCGGATCCCATCCTGGCTAGATGATCCGCCATTTCATTACCCTTTACCCCAGCGTGCCCAGGTACCCACATCAGTGATACCTTGTGTTTAGCTGAGATGTCGTCAAGAGCCCTCCTGCACTCCAGGACCAGTCCCGACGTTATTTTCCAAGCACTCAGTGCTTTGATGGCGGCCTGACTGTCAGAGCAGATAGTAATCCGCCTCCTAAACCCGTCAATTTCCCGAATACGATTTACACAGGCAAGTATCGCATAGACCTCAGCCTGGAATACTGTGGTGTGCCCACCAAGAGGGAATGAAAGTCTTGTACGGGGCCCGTAGACTCCCGAGCCCGAGCCCTCTCTAGCGAGTGAACCGTCTGTGTACCAGACCTGTCCTCCTCCTTCGATGAGCTGTCTTTCCCTAGACTTCCACTCTTCCCTTGACGGAAACACCACCGTAAATTTGCGATTGAAGCGATGCGTAGGAGAAACTGTATCGCTCCTCGCCAACAAAATAGGACAATCCTCATGCAACTCTGCTAGAATCGTCGAATGTCCTTTGCCTGGATTCATAAAAGTCCAGCTACCCTGACTCCAGAGACGGAACCCAGTTTTTCTAGCTTCCCCTTGGATTACCAGATCCAAAGGAGGAAGATTCAATAGTGTTTCAATGGCACTCAAGGGTGTTGTGCGCACTGCACTGGTTATACTAAGACATGCCAAACGTTGGACCTTATTAAGTTTGGCTCTTGTTGCCTCCGTCTTTATACAGGCCCACCACACTATGGAGCCATATATTAGTGACGGTGTGACTATTGTAGTGTAGAGCCAGTGCACCACTTTTGGGGTCAGGCCCCAGCTACTACCGACAACTCTTCTGCAGGCCCATAATGAGTTTCGAGCCTTGCTTACCTTATAATCCACGTGCTGCCTCCAAGTCAGCTTGTGATCCAGTATGACTCCTAGATACTTTACTGACTGAGACAATTCAAGTGTCGTTCTGAAAAAGGTAGGCCTCACGAGGCCTTCCATCTTCCTTTTCCTAGTGAACATAACGAGCTCCGTCTTTTCAGCGTTCACTGACAGATCCACCTCATTACACCACGTTTCCACAACACGCAGCGCGCCTTGCATTACCTCGGAGACTGTATTAATTAATCTACCCCTGACCACTATGCTCAAATCATCGGCATAGGCCTGTACGTAGATCCCTTAGTCTCACGAGTAGGTCATTCACCACTAAGCACCATAGTAGAGGTGAAAGAACACCGCCTTGTGGGCAGCCTCGCGCCACTGCAACGCTATAGTTTATGTCATTAAGCGTTGCAGAAGCCACTCGGCCCTCTAGAGTAGTAAGAATCCACTCCACTAGGATTGGAGCAATTCCATGTCTCTCTGGGGCGCGTCTTATCGAATTGGTAGTGGTACAGTTGAACGCACCCTCGATATCAAGAAATGCTACCATAGCCACTTCCCGTTGATCCAACGTTTTCTCCAGCCTGCTGACCAAATGATGGAAGTGCCAGCTCAGCTGATTTTCCCGCCTGATATGCGAACTGATAGGCATGGATTTCAACCCTTTGTAAGGGCCCATCCCTGATATATCTATCAACCAACCTCTCCAGTGTTTTTAGTAAAAACGACGAAAGGGTAATCGGTCTAAAGTCCTCCGGACGAGTATAGCTACCTCTGCCCGGCTTAGGAATAAAAACGACCCTTGAATGCAACCAGCTCTTCGGTGTGAAGCCAGTAGCCACGCAGGCGCGAAATATCCTAACTAGGTATGGTAGTACCAGATCCTGTCCATGTTGTAGCATGGCTGGAATGACTCCATCCTTGCCTGGACTTTTGTATGGAGCAAAAGTATTTATCGCCCATCTTGTGCGGTCATAAGTGACGACTTCTCCTGCCATCTGCCATTCCTCTCTATGAGGACGGCGGAGTGGCCTATGTGCACCTGTCTGCTGAGCGGCAACCGATCCCGGAAAGTGCACACTCATCAGCAGTTCAAGCGTTTCCTCCTCGTTATTGGTTCTATGACCATTCGAGTCCGTCAAGGTCCCCAACTTGGACTTGGTGTCCTTGCTAAGGATCCTATGCATCCTTGCCATAGTTTAAGTGGCTGTCGACAAGAGAGAAGTAGGCTAAGCGTAAGGCATCGTACAGTAAGCATGTTTTCAGCTGGCGCATGGCAAACAATTGCAACGAAAGCTTAGCGCATAAATAATCAATACGACAAGACAAAGAGAGACTGGTATCGAGCATGATACCTAACAATTTGACAGGCTGAGAGCATGGAAAGTGAATAATATATGTTTACTTTTCATCATCATAGTCACAGTGTCTTAAGAGACATGTTGTGAACTCGTAAAATGCATAAAGTCGGAGCTAGAGTATTGCCGACACGAATATTATCAATAGTTTTGAGAACTGTAGCTCGCCATCGTTCGCGAGTTACTGTCAGTTCAGTGGCGCTCTTGATACTCATATCTAGCAACTGTTTCGTCGTATCCACCCAGCGTGTAGGGGAACGGCCACGGCGCCGCCCACTCGGGGCGTAACCCTGAACTACAAGTTTCTCCATATTATCGCTTCTGTGAATATGTCCGAAGAATGTAAGCATTCTCATCGACACAGTGGAGGATGGTCTCTTTGGATTACCGAGCTCATCCAGTATGGAAACATTAGTTCGATGGGCTGTATAAGGAATTCTCAGCATTCTCCTCCACGTCCACATTTCAAAAACATCTATGCGAGCTCGATCTGCCTTTTTAACAGCCTAAGTTTCCGAGGTAAAAATATGGAAGCTTTAGTGATGTTATGGTCACGCCATATTTTAGTAAGCTTTGTCATGGTCACCCGTGCCTGTTGAATGCGCCGTCGAATTCATTCTCACAGCTACCTGAATTGTCGATCAAAGAACCGAGGTACACAAAACTTTGAACTACCTCACAACGGCCTATTGACTTTATTTCTCGATGATTGTCTATCTACGATAGTAACCTTGGTCTTGTTATATTTAATACCAAGACCATATGCTGCACTGTGTTGTTCTAAAACGTTCAATAGAGCTACTAGTTCTTCCTGAGAAGCAGCAATAAGGGTTGTATCGTCAGCAAATCTTAAGTTAGATATTTTGCTTCTGCCAATAGTTATACCGCCATTCCAGTTATCCAATACCTGTGTCATCACAAATTCAGAGTAACTGTTAAAAACTTCGGAGATGATACGCATCCCTGACGAACTTCTTTTCTGGTTGCTGTTTGACCAGACAGGTTACCATCAATTCTTACACGAGCTGAGCTAGACTCATAGAGTTGCTGTATGAGAAATACCAAGTGGTAAGGGACTCCCATAGAGATAAGGATTTCCCACAGTTTAGGCCACTTTACGTTATCAAACGACTTAGAATAGTCCACAAAGCAGATAAAAACGGAAAAATAATGCTCTCTGACTTTTTCAATAATCTGTCTTAAGTCTAAGATCTGTTCACGCGTATGTTTACTTTTATTATCGTTTTATTTAGGTTTATTGGATGAGGACCAGATTTTTGCCGTATCAATCTCGCACTGCCTCCCAGCTCTTGTCAAAACAGTGGTGTCATCGGCGAATATTATACACTTATCATTCATAAACGAGGAGGGAAGATTGTTTATGTACAGAAGAAAGAGAACTGGTCCGAGGACCGGGCCCTGCGGTACACCATTTACGACTGCTGCAGTTTTGGATTCTTTGCCATTCATTACAGATTGTTTCCTGTTTGTTAAGTATGAAGTTATCAATTTCATGACGTTTCCACGGAATCCGTAATATTCTAGTTTGTTGATCAATATCTGTGTGTTAACATAGTCGAAGACTTTGCTCAGGTCACGCATGACAACCAAAAACGGAAACCAAATTGGAAAGGCGTCAAGATATCATATGAACAGTGGCGTCATCTCCAGGTTTGGTAAGATAATAATCGATAGTAACTGAACTATAATAAACTTTTTTATTTCAAATGTATGTTTCTTTCTTTTGAAATCCTTGAAAAATACTAAGTATTTCTTGCATAGCATTTCCTGGAGGACAATATAGATAGGGCTTTGTGCCCCTGGAGAAATTTATTCCAGATGACATATAACATACTGAAATTTTGCACAGTATTAAGGTAAAATAACTAACCTCTTTAACACCATAACTACTGTGATCTAGGACAAACTGTTCCAGTTGACCCTCAGAGTAATTTAAGGCTCTGCCAACATCTTGCCATGTCCCATTAACATGAGATGAGACAAAAAGTAAGTCATCACGACTAACAGGTTCTCTATCACTGAGGAGGTTTCTTATGGCACTAGTTTCTTCAATGTGTTCCTTAGCCTTAGGTGTTTCAAATGCTTCATTGACATTGTAATATATTGTATCACCTACATGAACATCCTTTGAGTTATTTATGTTTATTATTGTCGCCTGGCCTAAAAATTATGAATTGAAAGCTATTAAAAAGGAAGCAATACATTTTGAAATCGTAGTGAATGTTGCCAAGGGGCTTATGTACCAAATAGAGAAATAGACAAAAAAAGTAAAATCAGACTATAGTTGATCAATATGCAGCAGATGATGTTTCACTCATCCGGAGGAAAACCCTCACAACTAAAAAAATTGTAATTTACTTTTTCACAGAAAGAGACTCCTGATATACTAAATTTTCTACTAGAAAAACGATTCATCTGAACTTAGCTACATTGCACGAGAGGGTGATACGTGTCGTTTTTCCACAGAGCCAAAGCTAGCGACTCTTTGGTCTAAAGTGACACTTCTCAGTTTTGTTTCAGCTCTCGAAGGTGAAACATATGCCAACTAACAGAAAAACGTCACACTTCAAATTACAACAACCAGTGTGAATGTTTTTTTTGTGAGAAATCTATTATTTTGTTTTGTGTCTTTTTTCAGAAGCGAGGTAGGTGATCTAGTGGTATTTATTTCAATTCAACATTGTCACATTTCAATATGTGACAGTTTTCTACCAGATAACTTAAGGTTCATGTTATAATATTTTAAGTTGTGACACTTTTCTGAAATAATAAAACGGGCAACCTATTAGCTTTTTTGTATTATTTCGAAAAGTACCAATTTTCGACTAAATTTTTTCTTTTAGATAGTATATTGTTTCAAGCTTTAGAATACATAAATTTATATATAATTTTTTTATACCGGAATCGAACAACAAGGATTATGGAGGAAGTAGGGATTGCTCAAAATACCTCACAGAAACAAATGATATGTGACTGTATAATGAACAGTAATTCAGAACAGTTAAATCCAGTAGTTTTTTAAATGCCAACTGGAAATGAAAACCACAAAGTCTCAATCCGTCAATTCAATGAACAAGTTGGAACAAGCATGCAGATACAGGTTTTGTAGATTGAACAACTGACAAAATCACTACACACAAAAACAAGCAGCCAGACACCGGTTTTGCAGGTTGAACAACCAAACGAAGCTACTACAGAAAGAAAGTAATGCTTCACTTGGATTATTATATAAATGTTTAAGATTTAAGTTAAGTGTAATTAATTTCATTGTCATTTATTTGATTATACAAAAAAAATCCTTAAAATAAAAAGAGATCCCTTTTTATTGTATGCCAGGTTTAAAAACTACCCACTTTGTCACAGTTAAGGGGATATTAATGCGGAGTTTCAAAGTCTGATTTCTGTCTGTCTTTTTATTAAATGGCGTTTCATCTACGTTAAGGAATAATAACTGTTAATTTTCTCGCTCTTAATAAACATAGAATCATAATACATACTTGTTTTTATGTAGTACCTACTGTTGTGATTCATTGTAATTAAAACATCTTGTTTGTCAGTACTTTTGTGCAATATTTTGGAAGAAAATCGACACTTTTATGCATTTTATTAGTTTAAGCGAAGTTTTTTTTATTATTCAAGGTGATATAAAATTATTTCTATAATCTGAGCATTCAATAAAAGTCCATTCAACCTGAAAAAAGATATATTACAAACGCAAAATAATTAGAATCAAAAATATTGTACTAAATGTGCTAAAAGACTTCAAACTGCTCTACTGTAAAATCTGTGTTTTGTGAGTTATGACGGTATTCCTCCAGATGAGCGATTTGTGAAATCACAAAGCTATGTTGAAATTAGGTCAAGTATTTTGAAAACTTTCTTTGTTACCAACCACATAATAAGGTTTCTAAAAGCCAACGCAAACTTGTATATTATGAACTTGTAACTAATAGTCATGCAAGGTTACTGTTGGGCTTAAGCACATATTTTTGTGGGTTAACAATATTATAGTAACATTTCTTCCAAATAGTATTCCTAAGAGAACTAATTTTTTCTAGTTTCATAATGATACTTACCAGGATAAGTTGAAGTGGTTTTCTTTAACCTTGTCAACTTCTGTTTTAATCTTTTGTGATTAAAAAATGCACTATTGTTGGCATGTATTGTTTCTGCAAGAGGTTCTTGGTAATCATTTGTAATATTTTCCGAAGGATTTGGTACTGCGTCTGTTGTTAAAGTGCTACAATCTTCAGTAACCGCCGACATGATTATAATAAGAAAATCTGACAATGGATAAAATTTGTAAATTTCCGCAATCTCAACAAGGTTCACAAAGATAATTATACGAAAACACCCCCTCCCCTTTTATTATTAATCCGTCAAGCCGTCAAGCGTCAAACACAAACGCCAAACATATAGGTCAAGGTCACATATCTCTGACATATTATGTTGAGTAGCTGTCAAAGTGACAATCGTAGGGCTGAGCTGTACACCACAGCAAAGTAAACAACCAGCACAATAACTCAAGTTGGCGAAAATTACAGGGGCATCCTCACTTTTGGATGATTTTTTGTAGGGATGGTAACGGTACTTCGATACTTGTACTTCTGCACTAATATCGACTATTTTTATCTTAGATACTTTTTGAGCGACTCCAGGCTGGTATCGATACTTTTGTAGGTGTATCGGTATATAATTATTGAGGGGTGTAGGAATCAATTGCACAAAATTCTCTGTACGCACCAAACGCGCCTATGAGGCTAAAAAATATCGAGTTGGTACCGGTATCGATATTTTCATTTTCGCATCTCTACCCAAACTTCACAGCCGTAAAATCATCCATAAACCCTCCCAAGGTCAAATTTTATGGGAACCATTTTTATATAGGAAATCTCAGAGATATTATGCTGGTTGCTTACTATGCTGTGATAGAACCATCAACGGAATAAGCGAATGTGCTACCACCTATCAATGGTTAATTTAACTAATTTGAGCTCTGCTTATATTTGTCACGTGGCTGAAGTTAGCTTCAGATTCAGATTCGAAAATCGCGAGATTACAGTCGACCAGTTCAGTAGCAAAAGCAAATGAAAAATACCTCTGAATTCCAAATGATCGCAACTAAACTTGTTTGATGTTGATTTACGTATCGTAAATGGATAATAATTGGCCAAAAATATGCATAATAGATTACAGTACAAACTTAGTTATACAAGGTGATTCCGGCCCCATGGAATAGGTTGATAATAGGAAAATTCGTATAAAGTAAACCAAAATTTGTACCACCAACAAACTTTTACAATTTATACGCACTTTGTACAACTACATAGCTGTGACTGCGATTTGCAAAAATTCAGAGGCCTACAGGGTGATTCTGGCCGCCCAAGAGATAGGCACCTAAAACTAAAATAAGTCGTACAAGCCCGAAGGAAATTTGTACCACCAACAAATTTTACAATTTATACGCACTTTGGAGAACTACATAGCTGTGATACAGATTTGCAAAAATTCAGAGGCCTACAGGGTGATTCTGGCCGCCCAAGAGATAGGCACCTGAAACTAAGATAAGTCGTACAAGCCAAAAGGAAATTTGTACCACCAACAAACTTCTACAATTTATAGGCACTTAGGAGAGTTAGATAGCTGTGATACAGAATTGCAAAAATTCAGAGGCCTACAGGGTGATGTTGGCCGCCCAAGACATAGGCACCTGAAATTAAAATAAGTCATACAAGCGAAACGGAAATTTGTACCACCAACAAACTTCTACAATTTATAGCCACTTAGGAGAGTTAGATAGCTGTGATACAGATTTGCAAAAATTCAGAGGCCTACAGGGTGATTCTGGCCGCCCAAGACATAGGCACCTGAAATTAAAACAAGTCATACAAGCGAAACGGAAATTTTTACCACCAACAAACTTCTAAAATTTATAGCCACTTAGGAGAGTTAGATAGCTGTGATATAGATTTGCAAAAATTCAGAGGACTACAGGGTGATTCTGGCCGCCCAAGAGATAAGTCGTACAAGCCAAACGGAAATTTGTACCACCAACAAACTTTTACAATTTATAGTCACTTAGGCGAGTTACATAGCTGTGTTATAGATTTGCAAAAATTCAGAGGCCTACAGGGTGATTCTGGCCGCCAAAGAGATAGGCACCTGAAACTAAGATAAGTCGTACAAGCCAAAAGGAGATTTGTACCACCAACAAACTCCTACAATTTATAGGTACTTAGGAGAGTTAGATAGCTGTGATACAGAATTGCAAAAATTCAGAGGCCTACAGGGTGATGCTGGCCGCCCAAGACATAGGCACCTGAAATTAAAATAAGTCATACAAGCGAAACGGAAATTTGTACCACCAACAAACTTCTACAATTTATAGCCACTTAGGAGAGCTAGATAGCTGTGATACAGATTTGCAAAAATTCAGAGGCCTACAGGGTGATTCTGGCCGCCCAAGACATAGGCACCTGAAATTAAAACAAGTCATACAAGCGAAACGGAAATTTTTACCACCAACAAACTTCTAAAATTTATAGCCACTTAGGAGAGTTAGATAGCTGTGATATAGATTTGCAAAAATTCAGAGGCCTACAGGGTGATTCTGGCCGCCCAAGAGATAAGTCGTACAAGCCAAACGGAAATTTGTACCACCAACAAACTTTTACAATTTATAGTCACTTAGGAGAGTTACATAGCTGTGTTATAGATTTGCAAAAATTCAGAGGCCTACAGGGTGTTTCTGGCCGCCAAAGAGATAGGCACCTGAAACTAAGATAAGTCGTGCAAGCCAAAAGGAAATTTGTACCACCAACAAACTTCTACAATTTATAGGCACTTAGGAGAGTTAGATAGCTGTGATACAGAATTGCAAAAATTCAGAGGCCTACAGGGTGATGCTGGCCGCCCAAGACATAGACACCTGAAATTAAAATAAGTCATACAAGCGAAACGGAAATTTGTACCACCAACAAACCTCTATAGTTTATAGCCACTTAGGAGAGTTAGATAGCTGTGATATAGATTTGCAAAAATTCAGAGGCCTACAGGGTGATTCTGGCCGCCCAAGAGATAGGCACCTGAAACTAAAATAAGTCATACAAGCGAAACGGAAATTCGTACCACCAACACACTTTTACAACTTATAGTCACTTAGGAGAGTTACATAGCTGTGATACAGATTTGCAAAAATTCAGAGGCCTACAGGGTGATTCTGGCCGCCCAAGAGATAGGCACCTGAAACTAAAATAAGCCGTACAAGCCAAAAGGAAATTTGTACCACCAACAAACTTTTACAATTTATAAGCACTTAGGAGAGTTACATAGCTGTGTTATAGATTTGCAAAAACTCAGAGGCCTACAGGGTGACTCTGGCCGCCCAAGAGATAGGCACCTGAAACTAAAATAAGTCGTACAAGCCAAAAGGAAATTTGTACCACCAACAAACTTCTACAATTTATAAGCACTTAGAAGAGTTACATAGCTGTGTTATAGATTTGCAAAAATTCAGAAGCCTACAGGGTGATTCTGACTGCCCAAGGGATAGGCACCTGAAACTAAGATATGTCGTACAAGCCAAACGGAAATTTGTACCACCAACAAACTTCTACAATTTATAGGCACTTAGGAGAGTTAGATAGCTGTGATATAGATTTGCAAAAATTCAGAGGCCTACAGGGTGATTCTGGCCGCCCAGGAGATAGGCACCTGAAACTAAGATAAGTCGTACAAGCCAAACGGAAATTTGTACCACCAACAAACTTCCACAATTTATAGGCACTTAGGAGGGTTAGATAACTGAATCACCCTGTAGGCCTCTGAATTTTTGCAAATCTATATCACGGTTGTATAACCCTCCTAGATGCGCATAAATTGTGAAAGCTTGTTGGTGGTACAAATTTCCGTTTGGCTTGTACGACTTATCTTAGTTTCAGGTGCCTATCTCTTGGGCGGCCAGAATCACCCTGTAGGCCTTATGAATTTTTGCAAATCTATATCACAGCTATCTAACTCTCCAAAGTGCCTATAAGTTGTAGAAGTTTGTTAGTGGTACAAATTTCCGTTTGGCTTGTACGACTTATTTTAGTTTCAGGTGCCTATCTCTTGGGCGGCCAGAATCACCCTGTAGGCCTCTGAATTTTTGCAAATCTATAACACGGCTATGTAGCTCAACCTAGGTGCCTATAAACTGTAGGAGTTTGTTGGTGGTACAAATTTCCGTTTGGCTTGTACGACTTATTTTAGTTTCAGGTGCCTATCTCTTGGGCGGCCAGAATCACCCTGTAGGCCTCTGAATTTTTGCAAATCTATATGACAGCTATCTAACTCTCCCAGGTGCCTATAAACTGTAGAAGTTTGTTGGTGGTACAAATTTCCATTTGGCTTGTACGACTTATCTTAGTTTCAGGTGCCTATCTCTTGGGCGGCCAGAATCACCCTGTAGGCCTCTGAGTTTTTGCAAATCTATATCACGGTTGTATAGCCCTCCTAGATGCGCATAAATTGTAGAAGTTTGTTGGTGGTACAAATTTCCGTTTGGCTTGTACGACTTATTTTAGTTTCAGGTGCCTATCTCTTGGGCGGCCTGAATCACCCTGTAGGCCTCTGAATTTTTGCAAATCTATATCACAGGTATCTAACTGTCCTAGGTGCCTATAAACTGTAGAAGCTTGTTGGTGGTACAAATTTCCGTTTGGTTTGTACGACTTATCTTAGTTTCAGGTGCCTATCTCTTGGGCGGTCAGAATCACCCTGTAGGCCTCTGAATTTTTGCAAATCTATATCATAGCTATCTAACTCTCCTAGGTGCCTATAAATTGTAGAAGTTTGTTGGGGGTACAAATTTCCGTTTGGCTTGTACGACTTATTTTAGTTTCAGGTGCCTATCTCTTGGGCGGCCAGAATCACCCTGTAGGCCTCTGAATTTTGGCAAATCTGTATCACAACTATGTAGTTCTCCAAAGTGCGTATAAATTGTAAAAGTTTGTTGGTGGTACAAATTTCCTTCAGGCTTGTACGACTTATTTTAGTTTTAGGTGCCTATCTCTTAGGCGGCCAGAATCACCCTGTAGGCCTCTGAATTTTTGCAAATCGCAGTCACAGCTATGTAGTTGTACAAAGTGCGTATAAATTGTAAAAGTTTGTTGGTGGTACAAATTTTGATTTACTTTATACGAATTTTCCTATTATCAACCTATTCCATGGGGCCGGAATCACCTTGTATAACTAAGTTTGTATTGTAATCTATTATGCATATTTTTGGCCAATTATTATCCATTTACGATACGTAAATCAACATCAAACAAGGTTAGTTACGGTCATTTGGAATTCAGAGGTATTTTTCATTTGCTTTTGCTACTGAACTGGTCGACTGTAATCTCGCGATTTTCGAATCTGAATCTGAAGCTAACTTCAGCCACGTATATTTGTCACACAAAGATGGCGCTACCAATACTAGAGCTATGTGGTGCCACCTATCAATGACTGACTAAACTACAGCAGAAAGTAGAATCAGTCAATCAATCTCTTTATCATAGAGGCCACTACCATTTAAAATGCAGTCGCTATCTACCGGCGCCTATTCCATTTAGCGTGTACGACCGTGCATTGCTGCTTCACTGCAGTATACTCCTTCTGATGACTATAGAATTACCCGTCTTCAACACAGATGGCGAAAGCGGTACGTAGACTTTCCACATTTTGACTCGGAATAATGGTATCAGGGTCGGATTAAGAATTTTGAGGTTTTATCATACATTCATACATTATCAGTTATTTTCTATGATTAAAGTTGTGTGTTTTGTTCTTTCCTTCGAATTATCTGAGTACTTTCGCTGAGTTTATTAGAATTATTTGTATAAACAAATAAGAAGATTGTGCGTAAATAGGTGTATGAAGTATTTATTGTGTAGCGAAAAACGTTAGAATCTGAGAAACTATTACACATTTTGGATGTTTTGCAATATCTCATCATGAATTATTATTGTCTAAAGACAATGCATTGGCCATGTAACTATTAGATGTTTGTCCCAGTACAGTACTTATGGTGAAAAAAAATCATTACAATAGCCTATGGAAATAGGATCTAGCAAAACGATCACGAACCAGTGAACGCAACGTTTCCAAGTACAAAAAAAAAATGGAGGGAAGAGGGAAGGATTGGTCAAGACATGGTTCCATGCATAGGTAGGTACCTAGTAGGTACACAGCATAGTAAACAACCAGCACAATAACTCAAGATGGCGGAAATTACACGCGCATCCCCACTTTTTTGGAGGATTTTATCGGTATCGAAAATAATTATACAGGGTGGCCAATCGGGTGACGATAATAATTTTTTTTTAGATAGCCCGTACCGAGACCTATCCAAAACACCCCCATATATGTGTACCGGTTATTGATAGTTTTCGAGTTATGATTTTTTTTTCAAAACTTGGAGATTTTTCAGAGAGTTGATTTGTTGTGAGGAATTTTTATAATCTTGTCCCTTTAGTCTGGTTAGTGTGTATTTTTTTCAAATCAACTCTCCCAGAAACAACAGCGTTAACATCTCTATGATCAAAGAGAAGCTGGAGTATGACAGTAATAGATATTTTTTACAGTCTACTGGCTACCGCAATTTACTAGAGGTTAAAAATTTCCAAGACAATTAAAAATCCTGATATGAAACAAAAACAACCAGCGACTGTTGCTCCAGCACGCAACTATCAATCATATGTAATGGTGTAAAAAAGTACTAATTTGCGTCGAAGTCGATACCTCTGACTGGAGCCCTTCTATTTTTCAATATCTATTAGCAATATTGCAAAAAAGGAATACTGACAAATCAGATTAAAATGTTCGGCCATTTAAGTTATGCTTTATAATTTGAACAAATTTTAATTCATTTCTCATGTTCTGCGATCTTGCTAATAGGTACTGAAGAATTTTCAGAAGTCCAGTCAGAGGTACTTTTGACTTGAGTTTTGACAGAATTGCATACTCTTTTATGTCATTAAATGTGAAATTTTATTATGAAAATTATAAACTGCTTACAACATTCTCTAGCAGTTTTTATTTTAATTCAAAATTTTTAATGATTTTGGAAATTGTCAATCTCTAGTACATTGCAGTAGCTAGTAGGCCGTGAAAAAATCCATTTCTGCCATATTCCGGCTTTTCTTTGACCAAAGATATGTTACCGCCGTTGTTTCTGATTAGACTTTGTTTGTTGTGACTAATTTCTGTAATCTTATTCCTTTAGTCTAGTTCCCGTACATTTTTCTGCTAAGTTTGTTGTTTTCTTCTATACCTGAACAGGTTTTTGTTTATATTTCATGGCCTGCTACGTTGCTTATAGGTAGGAAAATTGAAAAACGCCGATTTGTTTAAACATTTAAAATTAAATGAAAACTACCAGAGATTGATATTCATAATCTTATATCATTAGAAAGGTTATCAAATTCTACGTTTAACCATATAAAAAAATTAGACATTCCCATTTGAAAAAAATCAAGTAATCGCTGATTGAAGTTTCCTTAATTAATCGACCGATTTCTCCAAGCATAAACGTAATTTAAATTTGACAGTCTCATCAAAGCTGACGCATTTTATGCTTAGTAATATGGCAAAGTCACAGTCTGCCAAATTTTATAATCTCTGCGATATTCAATTTTTTCCTGATAACTACTTATACAGAAAATGGTGATTTACACCTAAACGGTTCGCTTTAGGTCCCATGCATGATACATCAAGTCACACTAAAATTTACCAAGGAATCTGGATATGCAATAATATACGGGGTGTACCATTTAACAAAAACATAGCTTTGATACATTTCGTGCTTTTGGGACACCCTGTATAACATGAAAATATTTTTAAAATGTAAGCTTTATGGGTCTCTATCCATCCGAAATTATTACTTTCTTTTTTATCAAATACTTTAGCCATAATGCTCCGTGTCGAATAACGTGAATAACCCTGTATATGAAAAAAATGCATATACTGTGTTTTTCTTTGGGACAGCCGAGCTGTCCGTGTACCGGTGGATTGATGGAGATATAGAGCAACCGTATTTCTTATTCTAAGTTTGTCCTGTAAATGGTGTCTTTATAGCTGTTGGGTAATATATTATTCATTTATTTACTTATTTATTTATTTATTACCGCTGTTACCTCCCGCCCTTGTATACGCCTGTGTCCATCTATGTACAGGGTGGCCAATCGGGTGACGATAATAATTTTTTTTAGATAGCCCGTATCGAGACCTATCCAAAACACCCCCATGTATGCGTACCGATTATTGATAGTTTTCGAGTTATGATTTTTTTTGAAAACTTAGAGATTTTCCAGTTTTTCCAAGAAATCGTCAAAAACAAAAACAAGAATGCTTTTTGGCTTTTATTTTTTCAGCAATTATACTCGGTATTAAACCTATTTTAATATCCACCTGTACATCCGAACAATAATTAAGTACATTTTGGGCCCAAAGTTTGAAATCTCTGTTTTTAGTCAGGAGACCAAAACCTTCAAAAGAAAATTAAAAATACTTATGCCTGGTTCTGGAGCTCCAATCTAATCTTAAAAACTCTGCAACACATTGCACTTTCGAAATAATAATGGAAAAATAGCGCTTATGGCGGCATTTTGCGCCGTACGTGACTGTTAAAGGTAAAAAGGTGATAATTCACGAATTTCCAAAATGATTTAAAAAACTATTATTTTACTTTATTATGACAAATTAAAGAAAAAAAATTCATAACAACTAATAACCATGATAATCATTGATGTTTTAATCACTTTTCATAAAAAAAAATATACCTGTGCTTTTCGCTGTGTACTATTGAACTTCTGCTAGACTAAGTTGTATGAAAAGTTAACAAAGGAAAAGAATAATAAAAGAACAATCTGACTTTTTATTCTATGGCGGAATTACTTGGGAAGCGTTATCGTAGCATACGCCATCCCTTTTACTTCCCACACCGATAGGTGAGGGGAGGATTGTGATCGTGAAAATTTTCGATTTTGAGATAATAGGTTTTTTGGGCGTTTTATAATGTCTACATAACGAAAATCCGCGTCACTCATTTCCGTCGTTCTGTCTGTCGGTCTGCCTGTCGGTCTGCCTGTCGGTCTGTCTGTCGGTCTGTCTGTCTGTACACGTTTTTCTAGCCTCGTAATCTCAGTAACCGCTGCATGGACTGTGATGAAATTTGGGCAGCAATATGCTGTGGGGTCTTAGTAGGTAATGCTGCTATAATTTTGGAAATCGGTACATGGGCGGCAGAGTAATTAAAACAAAAATTTCAAATATTCCTCAAACTTCTTTTTTAGCCCTTTTAGAGGTTCTTGATCTTTTTCTGCGTTTTTTTGGGTGGGGGTGGAATTTGGTTGTTTGGGGGGTGGGGGGTTGGAAAACTGAAAAACTTGTTGTATTCATGATAGGCTGTCTGCTGACCAGTCAAGGAAGACTTAGCGATATAAATCACCTTTTTAGGTCCATCCGAACATTGCCTTGCCTATTACAGAAACCAAAGGACTTGGAATTTTTTCTGGTGTAAACATACGAGTATTGCTGTAGATAGTTCTTGTGTAACGAGGAAACTATTGAATTGATTTTAATGAACTTTTGACACAGTATTACAACCGTGGTGAGGATAGAAAATGCGTATGGTTCTTATAAATCGCGCGAGTGGCGGCGCAGAAAAAAAAACTAATTATATAAAAAATTAACACAACTGCGCTTCGCCGACATGAGCTCGCAAAAAGCTACTCTGAAAGAAAGGGATGGCGTATGCTACGACATCGCTTTCCAGGTAATTCTGCCATGAAAGTGGAAGGCAGATTATTGTTTATTATTCGTTTCCTTTGTTAGCTTTCCATACAACTTAATTTAGCAGAAGTTCAATAGTACATAGCAAAAACACTTCAAAAATCAAAATTTGGGTATTAGTTTTTTTATTAAAAGTAATCAAAACATCAATGATTATTGGGTTTATTGGTTGTTACGAGTTTTTCTTCTTTAATTTGCCATAATAAAGCAAAATAATAGTTTTTTAAATCATTTTGGAAATTCGTGAATTATCACCTTTTTACCTTTAACACTCACGTACGGCGCAAAATGTCCCCATAAGTGCTACTTTTTCATTATTATTTCGAAACTGCAATGGCTTGCAAACGTTTTAAGATTAGTTTGAAGCTCCAGAACCAGGCATAAGTATTTTTAATCCTATTTTGAAGGTTTTGGTCTCCTGACTAAAAACAGAGATTTCAAACTTTGACCCCAAAATGTACTTAATTATTGTTCGGATGTACAGATTCTCCTTATTGGATATTAAAATAGGCTTAATACTGAGTATAATTGCAGAAAAAAATAAAAGCCAAAAAGCTTTCTTGGTTTTGTTTTTGACGATTTCTTGGAAAAACTGGAAAATCTCTGAATTTTCAAAAAAAAAAATCATAACTCGAAAACTATCAATAATCGGTACACATATATGGCGGTGTTTTGGATAGGTCTCGGTACGGGCTATCTAAAAAAAAAATTATTATCGTCACCCGATTGGTCACCCTGTATACAGAAACTTATAATCTGCTTGATAGCAATCGTGGCCAATGTCCTTTATAGAATGAGCTCGTTGAACGATCTGTCGAATAGTTAAGTTGTCAGCACATTTAATGGTGGCGATAAGAGTTTCGGTGAATAAGCCGTAAAAAGTAGCAATAGGGCAAACGAAACACCAAAGGGGATGAAGTCCGACAGAAAAACTATAGGAACACAAACGTGTTCGTTAAAGAAATGGCCCTATTGATGACCCTCATCTTCTCCCCTTATCTTGGTTTACCACAGGAGATTTTATTGATGCGCATTTGTACTATAACTAATTGTGTTGTGTGTGGAAGTTTGTCTCGTTCCAAAAGAATTTCGATTTTACTTTAGGATCGAGGTATATTTTAATCGTAGCAAAAAAATGTAGTCTAGTTGTCTAGTCCTTGCTCCTTTATGACTAAGACGAACCAGTTTCTATTCTGGAATCTTCAACTGATACCCTTATCACATGACATGCCGATATATCGATGCTTGGAAACAGATTATATTATCAGTATCAACCTTTAAAGGGCAATGAAAAGTCTTCCAGGGCTTCCAAACCACCCTATCCGAGACCTCAACCTACCTCGGTTCATGTTATAACAGACTTCGGATCAAAACAATGTATTAATAACCTTGATGTCAATATGAACTCATTGTCTGATCACTGTAGGTTGTCATTTACAATACACAAAGATATAAAAGTGTATAAGCCCAAGGTGAATCATAACATTACTGTAATAGATCACAAAAAATATTATATCTGTACTTAGAGATAGGATCCTGCACACTGAACCACCTTCGTCATTTCAAGGGTTGGTAGACATAATTGTGGACTGTAAAAAATCTTCACAAATATCAAAAGTCATAAAAATAAGGGCAACGTAATACTTGGCTTAATCAGGAAATTCTTGATATGATGAAAGAGAGTGATTTAGCATATAAGAGAAAAACAAAAAATCCTGGTAACTTATTATTTGAAATGCAAAACAAAACCCTTAAAAATAAAGTCAATAACAAAGTTAAATCTGAAAAAAACCAACATTTCCGAAATAAATGGGAACAGAAGGGACAAGACCATAAAAAGCAGTGGAAGTTTATTAATAGTTTTTTCAAACCAAAATCAAAAGAAACTCAAATCGATTCATTAGCTATTGAAAATAAGAAAGTTACTGACCAATCCGATGTTGTAAAATATTTAAATCGACATTTTGCATATATAGGGGAAAACATAGTAAAAACAACAAAAGTAGAAAAACTTATTTGTGGAAATTGTTCATAACTCTCAACTAAATGAGTTCTGTTTAACAAATGAGGCTGAAAAAACTGAAACCATACTGAGCCTAAAACAAAGTAGTACGCCTGGTGATGATAATGTCACAGTAAGAGATTTAATGAATATTAAAGATTATGTAGTAGAACCCATAACACGATTAACAAATAACGTCAGGGATATTTCCACAAGAATTAAAAAAGACTAAAATCGTTCCTGTATTTAAATCAGGTGATAAAGAATCAATGAATAATTACAGACCGATTTCGATTACTAGTATATTTTCTAAAATTCTAGAAAAAATTGTCAAAACTAGAATTACAAAGTTCTGAGAAGGTAATGTCCCAGTGGATATTCATCAGTATGGTTTCATAAAGAACAACAGTACATTGGCTGCCACATTCGATTTGGTGAATTATATATCGAAAGCCTTACATGAAAAATATTTTGTAATCGCGGTATTTGTTGATTTAAAAAAAGCTTTTGACGTTGTCAGTATTGATAAGCTGCTGACAAAGCTGAATAACATTGGCATTAGAGGCACAGTACATAAGTTACTAAACTGTGACCGAAGGCAATATGTAAAGTTTGATGAGGTAGTGAGTGAACTATTGACTAATTTGTATGCAGTGCCGCAGGGATCGGTTCTAGGTCCACTGTTGTACTCACTTTTCGTGCTGAATTTGAAAGTAGCAAACTTGAAATCCAGGTACTTTACATTTGCTGACGATACAGTACTAGTATACACAGCAAGGAATGAACTTGAACTCCAGCCTTTAGTGAATCAAGACTTATACCTGAAATGGTTATTTCATAATAATTTGAAAATCAATATTGATAGGACCAAATATATTTTATTTAAAAGGAAAAATACCATAGTTAATGAACTTCAGATTGCAATTGATAATATCATGTTGGAAAAGGTCTCATCAATAAAATATTTGGGGTTGATAGTGGATGAAAGTTTAAACTGGCAACCACATCTAAATTATGTTACTAAAAAAGTTACTCCGATGCTGCCCATAATATTTAAATGTCGATATTACTTCACTAAGAAAACCAAATATAGCATTTATAACGCATTTTTTCTTGCACATTTGAGGTATTTAATTCCAATATGGGGAACTTCTTCAGGAATTTTATTTCAAAATATTCAAACTTTACAAAATAAGATTTTGAAAATACTATTTAATTATAGCAAACCTACCAATACAATCACGTTATATACAGAACTAAAAGTTGCTCAGATGGATAAAATTTTAGAACTTGAACAATGCAAATTAATATTTAAAATAATTAATAGCAGGCAGAAGAATAACACCATCTACAATTTTGTAAATGAAATACATGATCATTTTACCAGGTCACAAAACAATATATATCCGGTTTACAGTCGTACAAATATAGCTTTGAATTGTCCAATGCAATCCGCGTCTAGAGCTTATAATAGGTTACCAGTTGAAATTAGATCTAAAATATGTTATAATAGCTTCTTGTACAATTTAAAACAACACCTAGATTAGTTACCTACTCTTTGACCTAGATATGTATGTAGTTACTTAAGTAGTATATAATATAATTAAGGACTCTAGTAGCAATCTAGTTAAAGAAAAAGAATACGCACTGTTGATAAGTTTATGTTTATTAATTCTCGAGGTCAGAACCTTCGGTACTGTTTAGGGCATTGTTAAAGTTCATTGTTATAAAATTATTTCCAGAAATAAACGATGTTTCAAAAAAAAATTTAACCAGCCAAAATAAAAAGTAGAAAATGATTCCTACAGTGCCCAAACACAGAGTTTGAACAACTTATATTGCACTATTCTTTTTTAATTTAGGTTCACTGCCACTAACACAATTTTCAAAAACAGCTATCGGCCCCTACCGCGATCCGCTCAGTGATCAACTCACACACTACAGAATTGTCTACAACAATATTACATTTTTTGCCTAAAGTAGGGCAGCATTCAAATAAAGCTGAAAAGTGTATTGTGTCGTTCCTTTACAGGACAATGAAGAGCCTATTACGAATACAACAAATTATTCAGTTTTGCACCCCCCCCCCCAAACTACTTTACTCCCTCTATGAAAATGTGGAAAACGATCAGGAACCCCGATATCGCCTAAAACGAAGGTTGAACTGTTTTTATTGTTTTAGCTTTTTGATGATGGCTGCGCCGCCACTGACACGATTTCTAAAAACTATACGCGTTTTTCATCCTCAGCACACGGTGGTAATACTGTGCCAAGATTTCATTAACGTCAATTCAATAATTACCAGGTTACACAATACTGGGCAAAACAATGTTAGCATGGAAGTATGTCACTTGATCATGGTAGGGACCCTTAAGGGCTATAGCATAAAAATATTTTCACTCAAACCTACTTTTTTTTGAACGGAACCCCTTATACATTTTTGCATATTTAGATTCCTTGGTAAATTTCAGTGTGACTTTATGTATCATACTTAGAACTTTGAACGAATCGTTTAGGCGAAAATCACCTATTTTAGTATACGCAGATCTCAGAAAAAAAAAATGGTAATTATACTTATAGGCCTAAAATTCGAGGGTTCATCATTTGTTCTTCCTTCATAGATAGGAATCACTATTGACGTTTTTAGGAATTCAGGGTAGATATGTTCCTGATTCAAACGAAAAATTTATTAATTTAGTGAGTACAACTCAGCACTTCATATGCAAGATTTAGTATGACATTCAAGGAGAGTTCATCAATCTCAGATCATTTTTTGGTTTTGATGGTACACACTTTTATCTCTTAGCTCTTGATCAGACTCCTCGGGTCGCCACTGGAAGTCCGAAGTATGAGAAAGTCCATTTATTCAACAAAATGCACGATGCTATAGGTATTTGTATCGTACAAAGTATTGCCTGTTGCCTTCTGGAAGGCATACTGAGCTGCAGTCATGTGAAAAGAAGAATAGAAAATGCAGTACTAAATTTATATCAACATATTATCGCATTACATTAATCTACAGCTATTGTTCAATATCCACGTCAATAAATAATATCCGTCTGTCCGTCTGTCCGTCTGTCCGTCTGTCCGTCTGTCCGTCTGTCCGTCTGTCCGTCTGTCCGTCTGTCCGTCTGTCCGTCTGTCCGTCTGTCCGTCTGTCCGTCTGTCCGTCTGTCCGTCTGTCCGTCTGTCCGTCTGTCCGTCTGTCCGTCTGTCCGTCTGTCCGTCTGTCCGTCTGTCCGTCTGTCCGTCTGTCCGTCTGTCCGTCTGTCCGTCTGTCCGTCTGTCCGTCTGTCCGTCTGTCCGTCTGTCCGTCTGTCCGTCTGTCCGTCTGTCCGTCTGTCCGTCTGTCCGTCTGTCCGTCTGTCCGTCTGTCCGTCTGTCCGTCTGTCCGTCTGTCCGTCTGTCCGTCTGTCCGTCTGTCCGTCTGTCCGTCTGTCCGTCTGTCCGTCTGTCCGTCTGTCCGTCTGTCCGTCTGTCCGTCTGTCCGTCTGTCCGTCTGTCCGTCTGTCCGTCGGTCCGTCCGTCCGTCCGTCCGTCCGTCCGTCCGTCCGTCCGTCCGTCCGTCCGTCCGTCCGTCCGTCCGTCCGTCCGTCCGTCCGTCTGTCCGTCTGTCTATTGCGGGTCTGAATTTAGGAAGGATCGAACAATATTACAGGTCTTCAGGATTACAGACTTTTGGAACATTTGTGCAACCGTTCGTCCAGGCCTAACTGTTGTATTATTTTGCATTTCTTGTTTTTTCTCGCATGGTTGCGGTAGTAACAAGTATTCACGGGCTGTGCCAAGTCAACACCTGACCTATTATTATTCTGAATTCAGGAAGGACCGTACAATGCTGCAGGTCTTGAGAATTACAGACTTTTGGAAGGTTTTATGTAACTTTTCATCCAGGCCCAATTGTTGCAGGTGTGGTGTAAATGCATTTGGAGTAAGGCCTGAAACCGACATAATGAGGGGGACAATGACAACTTTGTTTTGTTTCCATTGTCGTTTTATTTCTATAGCGAGATCGGTGTATTTAGATATCTTCCCAGCGTAGGTGTTTTGGATGTTCATATCATTGGGAATCGCAATATCTATTAAGTAGGTCACTTTGTCTGTCTTTGACTGGAAAACTATATCTGACCTATTTGCTCGGATGGTTCTGTCTGCATGTATTTCAATGTCCCAGTATAGTTTGAATCGATTGTTCTCGAGCACTAAGGTCGGTGTGTAGTTATAATATGGATCTGTATCTCAATTAGCTTGTTTTTTGTGGCTAGTTCTTGGTGTATGACTTTAGCCGCAGAGTTATGTCTGGCTGTATACTCAGTTCCAGCGAGAGTTTTGCATGCACTAGTTATGTGTTCTATTGTTTCTTTTTGTTGGTGGCATTTTCTGCAATTATCATAAGAGATGGATGGATCTTTGATTATGTACTTCTTGTAATTTCGTGTCGCAACCACTTGGTCCTGGATAGTAAGCATAAAACCTTCCGTTTCCGGAAAGAGCTGGCCGTCCTGCAGCCAGGTGTATGACTGTTTTTTATCAATGTGGTCTTGTGTAACACGGTATCTATGTTTGCCATAGAGTGCCTTCTACGACTAGGTGTTTATTTTTTCTTGTTGTGCTTGTATGTGGTTGTGTGCATCTGCTGCGTTGTCTGGACAAGAAAGGGCGAGTGGTGTGTAGCTTTTGTCTGCTTTTACTATTGCTTTATGCAAGTTTGTTTGTTTACTGTGGAAAAATGTCTGAGTGATTTTATTTGTTTTATATGAGGTGACTGTATATCTATAATTCCTCTGCCCCCGTGTTTTCTGTCTATGGTGAGCCTTTCCTTGCATGCGTTAGAATGTGACATTCTGTGTTTTGTGAGTTCTGTTCGGATGAGTATATATAGATGCTTTCTATGTGAGTGTGCGACCACTTGATAATGCCAAATGAACATGTTAGTATAGCAAATGTGATAACAGCTTTTGTAAGATTTCTAGAATTCAGTTTTGCTTTTAACAGTCTAATAAGGCGGTCTTTGAACTCTTATGTTAGTTGTGATTTGATTTTTGTGTAGTCTATCTTAACGTTTTGATTGATACCCAGGTACTTGTACGTTTCGTCCTTGTCCATGTTGTCTAGCGCTTGGCCAGTTACTACTTCCTGTTCGGGATGGTTTTTTCATTGGCCTTTATTGATGTGAAGCACCTTGCATTACTCATGCCAAATTCCATCTTGATATCTGACGTACAAACTTCTGTTATTCTGAGTAATTCTCTCAGTTGCACTTCTGTAGCGGCATATAGTTTTATATCATCCATGTAGAGGAGATGATTGATTTTGTGTTGATTTGCTTTCTGGTGCCTGATGGTGAAACCACATTTTGTGCTGCTAAGTGTGTTGGAAAGCGGATTGAGACAGAGACAGAATCATAGTGAACTGAGAGAGTCACCCTGAAAGATACCACGACGTATATGTAGCTCATCCGTTTGGGTATGGCCGTCCTGAGTTTGAAAGTGTATATTTGTTCGCCATGTCTCCATCGTTCTTGTAAGAAACTGACGAAGTCCTGGGTTGATTTTATATATTTGAAGAGTTTTCGTTAGCCAGCTATGGGGTACAGATTCGAAAGCTTTTTTATAGTCGATGAAACAGGTATTAAGCTTCCTGTGTTCTTTTCTTGTCTGCTCTATTATTATTATTATATTAAATTCCTGACGAACAGACAAGACAATAGATTTTAAATGGCCCCCATAGAAAAAAGTTTAGTGGCGTCAAATCAGGAGCGTGGTCTAGCCACTACCGAACCAGAAGACCACAGTAAGAAGGAGTTTAAGTTTTAAATAATATATTTTAAATAACGACGCATTCCTAGTATCAAATTCGATTTTTTTTCTAAATATACCACCAACTGGCTTGAGAAGTAAAACTGAAAGCCTCAATCGAAAGGGTAGGGTCAGCTTGATGTCAAGTTTGCCTCTTCCATAATGAATGCGTGATTTCAATCCTTTTCTTTCCTTTTCATTTAGAGTTTCAGGGCTGGGCAATGGAAACAGCTGCCACCAAGTTATTCCAGATATTTAATTACAATTAGAAACTGTCTGCTTTATTTAAAATTTCACGAAAATTACTTTTTATTAATATTATGAATACGCTTAAAGGTCGCCAAACCTTAATTCGAAAATAATTAGATTCTAATAAAGTGAAAGAATGAAGGAGAAGTTTGGCTGAAGCTGCGAGCATATACTTTTTAAATTATGATTAAAGACGAATCCGTCGCAGAATTTTTAATTTAAACTGATGGATTTGTCAATTAATTTTTGACTTCCGCTGTAGGAAAGGTGTAGGGATTCAAGAAACATTTTTTATCGTCTTCATTGGCGTACACAATAGAAAATACTCCTTCGATTCAGGATTCACATCCGTTAAAAGGAAATTGTTTTCATTTATTTAATTACTTATTTATTCGATTTTATTTGGGCGAAATTTAGGCTAAGATAAAGCGAAAATTGAGACACCTATAGAGCGTGTGATGTGACTCCCGAGGGTCGACGGACAGACGGACAGACGGACAGACGGACAGACGGACAGACGGACAGACGGACAGACGGACAGACGGACAGACGGACAGACGGACAGACGGACAGACGGACAGACGGACAGACGGACAGACGGACAGACGGACAGACGGACAGACGGACAGACGGACAGACGGACAGACGGACAGACGGACAGACGGACAGACGGACAGACGGACAGACGGACAGACGGACAGACGGACAGACGGACAGACGGACAGACGGACAGACGGACAGACGGACAGACGGACAGACGGACAGACGGACAGACGGACAGACGGACAGACGGACAGACGGACAGACGGACAGACGGACAGACGGACAGACGGACAGACGGACAGACGGACAGACGGACAGACGGACAGACGGACAGACGGACAGACGGACAGACGGACAGACGGACAGACGGACAGACGGACAGACGGACAGACGGACAGACGGACAGACGGACAGACGGACAGACGGACAGACGGACAGACGGACAGACGGACAGACGGACAGACGGACAGACGGACAGACGGACAGACGGACAGACGGACAGACGGACAGACGGACAGACGGACAGACGGACAGACGGACAGACGGACAGACGGACAGACGGACAGACGGACAGACGGACAGACGGACAGACGGACAGACGGACAGACGGACAGACGGACAGACGGACAGACGGACAGACGGACAGACGGACAGACGGACAGACGGACAGACGGACAGACGGACAGACGGACAGACGGACAGACGGACAGACGGACAGACGGACAGACGGACAGACGGACAGACGGACAGACGGACAGACGGACAGACGGACAGACGGACAGACGGACAGACGGACAGACGGACAGACGGACAGACGGACAGACGGACAGACGGACAGACGGACAGACGGACAGACGGACAGACGGACAGACGGACAGACGGACAGACGGACAGACGGACAGACGGACAGACGGACAGACGGACAGACGGACAGACGGACAGACGGACAGACGGACAGACGGACAGACGGACAGACGGACAGACGGACAGACGGACAGACGGACAGACGGACAGACGGACAGACGGACAGACGGACAGACGGACAGACGGACAGACGGACAGACGGACAGACGGACAGACGGACAGACGGACAGACGGACAGACGGACAGACGGACAGACGGACAGACGGACAGACGGACAGACGGACAGACGGACAGACGGACAGACGGACAGACGGACAGACGGACAGACGGACAGACGGACAGACGGACAGACGGACAGACGGACAGACGGACAGACGGACAGACGGACAGACGGACAGACGGACAGACGGACAGACGGACAGACGGACAGACGGACAGACGGACAGACGGACAGACGGACAGACGGACAGACGGACAGACGGACAGACGGACAGACGGACAGACGGACAGACGGACAGACGGACAGACGGACAGACGGACAGACGGACAGACGGACAGACGGACAGACGGACAGACGGACAGACGGACAGACGGACAGACGGACAGACGGACAGACGGACAGACGGACAGACGGACAGACGGACAGACGGACAGACGGACAGACGGACAGACGGACAGACGGACAGACGGACAGACGGACAGACGGACAGACGGACAGACGGACAGACGGACAGACGGACAGACGGACAGACGGACAGACGGACAGACGGACAGACGGACAGACGGACAGACGGACAGACGGACAGACGGACAGACGGACAGACGGACAGACGGACAGACGGACAGACGGACAGACGGACAGACGGACAGACGGACAGACGGACAGACGGACAGACGGACAGACGGACAGACGGACAGACGGACAGACGGACAGACGGACAGACGGACAGACGGACAGACGGACAGACGGACAGACGGACAGACGGACAGACGGACAGACGGACAGACGGACAGACGGACAGACGGACAGACGGACAGACGGACAGACGGACAGACGGACAGACGGACAGACGGACAGACGGACAGACGGACAGACGGACAGACGGACAGACGGACAGACGGACAGACGGACAGACGGACAGACGGACAGACGGACAGACGGACAGACGGACAGACGGACAGACGGACAGACGGACAGACGGACAGACGGACAGACGGACAGACGGACAGACGGACAGACGGACAGACGGACAGACGGACAGACGGACAGACGGACAGACGGACAGACGGACAGACGGACAGACGGACAGACGGACAGACGGACAGACGGACAGACGGACAGACGGACAGACGGACAGACGGACAGACGGACAGACGGACAGACGGACAGACGGACAGACGGACAGACGGACAGACGGACAGACGGACAGACGGACAGACGGACAGACGGACAGACGGACAGACGGACAGACGGACAGACGGACAGACGGACAGACGGACAGACGGACAGACGGACAGACGGACAGACGGACAGACGGACAGACGGACAGACGGACAGACGGACAGACGGACAGACGGACAGACGGACAGACGGACAGACGGACAGACGGACAGACGGACAGACGGACAGACGGACAGACGGACAGACGGACAGACGGACAGACGGACAGACGGACAGACGGACAGACGGACAGACGGACAGACGGACAGACGGACAGACGGACAGACGGACAGACGGACAGACGGACAGACGGACAGACGGACAGACGGACAGACGGACAGACGGACAGACGGACAGACGGACAGACGGACAGACGGACAGACGGACAGACGGACAGACGGACAGACGGACAGACGGACAGACGGACAGACGGACAGACGGACAGACGGACAGACGGGCAGACGGACAGACGGACAGACGGACAGACGGACAGACGGACAGACGGACAGACGGACAGACGGGCAGACGGACAGACGGACAGACGGACAGACGGACAGACGGGCAGACGGACAGACGGACAGACGGACAGACGGACAGACGGACAGACGGACAGACGGACAGACGGACAGACGGACAGACGGACAGACGGACAGACGGACAGACGGACAGACGGACAGACGGACAGACGGACAGACGGACAGACGGACAGACGGACAGACGGACAGACGGACAGACGGACAGACGGACAGACGGACAGACGGACAGACGGACAGACGGACAGACGGACAGACGGACAGACGGACAGACGGACAGACGGACAGACGGACAGACGGACAGACGGACAGACGGGCAGACGGGCAGACGGGCAGACGGGCAGACGGACAGACGGACAGACGGACAGACGGACAGACGGACAGACGGACAGACGGACAGACGGACAGACGGACAGACGGACAGACGGACAGACGGACAGACGGACAGACGGACAGACGGACAGACGGACAGACGGGCAGACGGACAGACGGACAGACGGACAGACGGGCAGACGGACAGACGGACAGACGGACAGACGGACAGACGGACAGACGGACAGACGGACAGACGGACAGACGGACAGACGGACAGACGGACAGACGGACAGACGGACAGACGGACAGACGGACAGACGGACAGACGGACAGACGGACAGACGGACAGACGGACAGACGGACAGACGGACAGACGGACAGACGGACAGACGGACAGACGGACAGACGGACAGACGGAGAGACGGACAGACGGAGAGACGGACAGACGGACAGACGGACAGACGGACAGACGGACAGACGGACAGACGGACAGACGGGCAGACGGGCAGACGGACAGACGGACAGACGGACAGACGGACAGACGGACAGACGGACAGACGGACAGACGGACAGACGGACAGACGGACAGACGGACAGACGGACAGACGGACAGACGGACAGACGGACAGACGGACAGACGGACAGACGGACAGACGGACAGACGGACAGACGGACAGACGGACAGACGGACAGACGGACAGACGGACAGACGGACAGACGGACAGACGGACAGACGGACAGACGGACAGACGGACAGACGGACAGACGGACAGACGTCTGTCCGTCTGTCCGTCTGTCCGTCTGTCCGTCTGTCCGTCTGTCCGTCTGTCCGTCTGTCCGTCTGTCCGTCTGTCCGTCTGTCCGTCTGTCCGTCTGTCCGTCTGTCCGTCTGTCCGTCTGTCCGTCTGTCCGTCTGTCCGTCTGTCCGTCTGTCCGTCTGTCCGTCTGTCCGTCTGTCCGTCTGTCCGTCTGTCCGTCTGTCCGTCTGTCCGTCTGTCCGTCTGTCCGTCTGTCCGTCTGTCCGTCTGTCCGTCTGTCCGTCTGCCCGTCTGTCCGTCTGTCCGTCTGTCCGTCTGTCCGTCTGTCCGTCTGTCCGTCTGTCCGTCTGTCCGTCTGTCCGTCTGTCCGTCTGTCCGTCTGTCCGTCTGTCCGTCTGTCCGTCTGTCCGTCTGTCCGTCTGTCCGTCTGTCCGTCTGTCCGTCTGTCCGTCTGTCCGTCTGTCCGTCTGTCCGTCTGTCCGTCTGTCCGTCTGTCCGTCTGTCCGTCTGTCCGTCTGTCCGTCTGTCCGTCTGTCCGTCTGTCCGTCTGTCCGTCTGTCCGTCTGTCCGTCTGTCCGTCTGTCCGTCTGTCCGTCTGTCCGTCTGTCCGTCTGTCCGTCTGTCCGTCTGTCCGTCTGTCCGTCTGTCCGTCTGTCCGTCTGTCCGTCTGTCCGTCTGTCCGTCTGTCCGTCTGTCCGTCTGTCCGTCTGTCCGTCTGTCCGTCTGTCCGTCTGTCCGTCTGTCCGTCGACCCTCGGGAGTCACATCACACGCTCTATAGGTGTCTCAATTTTCGCTTTATCTTAGCCTAAATTTCGCCCAAATAAAATCGAATAAATAAGTAATTAAATAAATGAAAACAATTTCCTTTTAACGGATGTGAATCCTGAATCGAAGGAGTATTTTCTATTGTGTACGCCAATGAAGACGATAAAAAATGTTTCTTGAATCCCTACACCTTTCCTACAGCGGAAGTCAAAAATTAATTGACAAATCCATCAGTTTAAATTAAAAATTCTGCGACGGATTCGTCTTTAATCATAATTTAAAAAGTATATGCTCGCAGCTTCAGCCAAACTTCTCCTTCATTCTTTCACTTTATTAGAATCTAATTATTTTCGAATTAAGGTTTGGCGACCTTTAAGCGTATTCATAATATTAATAAAAAGTAATTTTCGTGAAATTTTAAATAAAGCAGACAGTTTCTAATTGTAATTAAATATCTGGAATAACTTGGTGGCAGCTGTTTCCATTGCCCAGCCCTGAAACTCTAAATGAAAAGGAAAGAAAAGGATTGAAATCACGCATTCATTATGGAAGAGGCAAACTTGACATCAAGCTGACCCTACCCTTTCGATTGAGGCTTTCAGTTTTACTTCTCAAGCCAGTTGGTGGTATATTTAGAAAAAAAATCGAATTTGATACTAGGAATGCGTCGTTATTTAAAATATATTATTTAAAACTTAAACTCCTTCTTACTGTGGTCTTCTGGTTCGGTAGTGGCTAGACCACGCTCCTGATTTGACGCCACTAAACTTTTTTCTATGGGGGCCATTTAAAATCTATTGTCTTGTCTGTTCGTCAGGAATTTAATATAATAATAATAATAGAGCAGACAAGAAAAGAACACAGGAAGCTTAATACCTGTCTCATCGACTATAAAAAAGCTTTCGAATCTGTACCCCATAGCTGGCTAACGAAAACTCTTCAAATATATAAAATCAACCCAGGACTTCGTCAGTTTCTTACAAGAACGATGGAGACATGGCGAACAAATATACACTTTCAAACTCAGGACGGCCATACCCAAACGGATGAGCTACATATACGTCGTGGTATCTTTCAGGGTGACTCTCTCAGTTCACTATGATTCTGTCTCTGTCTCAATCCGCTTTCCAACACACTTAGCAGCACAAAATGTGGTTTCACCATCAGGCACCAGAAAGCAAATCAACACAAAATCAATCATCTCCTCTACATGGATGATATAAAACTATATGCCGCTACAGAAGTGCAACTGAGAGAATTACTCAGAATAACAGAAGTTTGTACGTCAGATATCAAGATGGAATTTGGCATGAGTAATGCAAGGTGCTTCACATCAATAAAGGCCAATGAAAAAACCATCCCGAACAGGAAGTAGTAACTGGCCAAGCGCTAGACAACATGGACAAGGACGAAACGTACAAGTACCTGGGTATCAATCAAAACGTTAAGATAGACTACACAAAAATCAAATCACAACTAACATAAGAGTTCAAAGACCGCCTTATTAGACTGTTAAAAGCAAAACTGAATTCTAGAAATCTTACAAAAGCTGTTATCACATTTGCTATACTAACATGTTCATTTGGCATTATCAAGTGGTCGCACACTCACATAGAAAGCATCTATATATACTCATCCGAACAGAACTCACAAAACACAGAATGTCACATTCTAACGCATGCAAGGAAAGGCTCACCATAGACAGAAAACACGGGGGCAGAGGAATTATAGATATACAGTCACCTCATATAAAACAAATAAAATCACTCAGACATTTTTCCACAGTAAACAAACAAACTTGCATAAAGCAATAGTAAAAGCAGACAAAAGCTACACACCACTCGCCCTTTCTTGTCCAGACAACGCAGCAGATGCACACAACCACATACAAGCACAACAAGAAAAAATAAACACCTAGTCGTAGAAGGCACTCTATGGCAAACATAGATACCGTGTTACACAAGACCACATTGATAAAAAACAGTCATACACCTGGCTGCAGGACGGCCAGCTCTTTCCGGAAACGGAAGGTTTTATGCTTACTATCCAGGACCAAGTGGTTGCGACACGAAATTACAAGAAGTACATAATCAAAGATCCATCCATCTCTTATGATAATTGCAGAAAATGCCACCAACAAAAAGAAACAATAGAACACATAACTAGTGCATGCAAAACA
>CATOUR010000404.1:0-83364 GCA_951848785.1 Callosobruchus maculatus
CGGTAGAAAATGACCAAATACAACCGAATAGAGCCAAATCCGGCTAAAAACGACAGAAAGTAAGCAGATAACAGCGCTAGACAACAGAAAACCACTAAACACAGCGGAATACAACTGAAAATAACAGAAAACGGCTCTTAGAACAACAGAAACCAAGCAGATAACGGCTGTAAAGTGTAGAAAATGACCGAATACAACCAAATAGAACAGAAAACAGAGCATAACAACAGAAAGCAGGCAGATAACAGCGCTAAACAATAGAAAACGACTAAATTCAGCCGAATACAACAAGAAAAGGACAGAAAACAGCTAAAAACAACAGAAATCAAGCAGATAACAACTGTAAACGGTACAAAACGACCAAATACAACCGAATAGAGTCAAAACTAACGCAAAACGACAGAAAGCAAGCAGATAACGGCTGTAAACGGTAGAAAACGACCGAATACAACCAAATAGAACAGAAAACAGAGCATAACAACAGAAAGCAGGCAGATAACAGCGCTAAACAATAGAAAATGACTAAATTCAGCCGAATACAACAAGAAAAGAACAGAAAGCAGCCAAAAGCAACAGAAATCAAGCAGATAACAACTGTAAACGGTACAAAACGACCAAATACAACCGAATAGAACAGAAAACAGAGCATAACAAGAGAAAGCAGGGAGATAACAGCGCTAAACAACAGAAAACGACAAAACACAGCCGAATACATCCGAAAATAACAGAAAACAGCTCTCAAAACAACAGGAAACAAGCAGATAACGGCTGTAAACGGTAGAAAACGACTGAATACAACCAAATAGAACAGAAAACAGAGCATAACAACAGAAAGAAGGCAGATAAAAGCGCTAAACAATAAAAAACGACTAAATTCAGCCGAATACAACAAGAAAAGGACAGAAAACTGCTAAAAACAACAGAAATCGAGTAGATAACAACTGTAAACGATAGAAAACGACCAAATACAACCGAATAGGGTCAGAACTAACTCAAAACGACAGAAAGCAAGCAGATAACGGCAGGAAACAGCAGAAAACGACTAAACACAGCCGAATACAACCAAAATGAGTAGAAAACCGCTAAAAACAACAGAAAGCAGGCAGATAACAGCTGTAAACGGTAGAAAGTGACCAAATACAACCGAATAGAGCCAAATCCGGCTAAAAACGACAGAAGGTAAGCAGATAACAGCGCTAGACAACAGAAAACCACTAAACACAGCGGAATACAACTGAGTATAACAGAAAACAACTCTTAGAACAACAGAAAGCAACCAGATAACGGCTGTAAACGGTAGAAAACGACCGAATACAACCAAATAGAACAGAAAACAGAGCATAACAACAGAAAGCAGGCAGATAACAGCGCTAAACAATAGAAAACGACTAAATTCAGCCGAATACAGCAAGAAAAGGACAGAAAACAGCTAAAAACCACAGAAATCAAGCAGATAACAACTGTAAACGGTACAAAACGACCAAATACAACCGAATAGAGTCAAAACTAACGCAAAACGACAGAAAGCAAGCAGATAACGGCTGTAAACGCTAGAAAGCGACCGAGTACAACCAAATAGAACAGAAAACAGAGCATAACAACAGAAAGCGGGCAGATAACAGCGCTAAACAATAGAAAACGACTAAATTCAGCCAAATACAACAAGAAAAGAACAGAAAATAGCTAAAAACAACAAAAAGCAGGCAGATAACAGCTGCAAACGGTAGAAAATTACCAAATACAACCGAATAGAGTCAAATCCAGCTAAAAACGACAGAAAGTAAGCAGATAACAGCGCTAAGCAACAGAAAACGACTAGATACAGCGGAATACAACTGAAAATAGCAGAAAACAGCTCCTAGAACAACAGAAAGCAAGCAGATAACGGCTGTAAACGGTAGAAAACGACCGAATACAACCAAATAGAACAGAAAACAGAGCATAACAACAGAAAGCAGGCAGATAACAGCGCTAAACAATAGAAAATGACTAAATTCAGCCGAATACAACAAGAAAAGAACAGAAAACAGCTGAAAACAACAGAAATCGAGTAGATAACAACTGTAAACGATAGAAAACGACCAAATACAACCGAATAGAGCCAAAACCGACAGAAAGCAAGCAGATAACAGCGCTAAACAAGAGAAAACGACTAAGCACAGCCGAATACATCCGAAAATAACAGAAAACAGCTCTCAAAGCAACAGAAAGCAAGCAGATGACGGCTGTAAACGGTAGGAAACGGCCGCATACAACTAAATAGAACAGAAAACAGAGCATAACAACAGAAAGCGGGCAGATAACAGCGCTAAACAATAGAAAACGACCAAATTCAGCCGAATACAACAAGAAAAGAACAGAAAATAGCTAAAAACAACAGAAATGAAGCAGATAACTACTGTAAACGATAGAAAACGACCAAATACAACCGAATGGGGTCAGAACTAACTCAAAACGACAGAAAGCAAGCAGATAACAGCGGGAAACAGCAGAAAACGACTAAACACTGCCGAATACAACCAAAATGAGTAGAAAACAGCTAAAAACAACAGAAAGCAGGCAGATAACAGCTGTAAACGGTAGAAAATGACCAAATACAACCGAATAGAGCCAAATCCGGCTAAAAACGACAGAAAGTAAGCAGATAACAGCGCTAGACAACAGAAAACCACTAAACACAGCGGAATACAACTGAAAATAACAGAAAACAGCTCTTAGAACAACAGAAAGCAAGCAGATAACGGCTGTAAACGGTAGAAAACGACCGAATACAACCAAATAGAACAGAAAACAGAGCATAACAACAGAAAGCAGGCAGATAACAGCGCTAAACAACACAAAACGACAAAACACAGCCGAATACATCCGAAAATAACATAAAACAGCTCTCAAAACAACAGAAAGCAAGCAGATAACGGCTGTAAACGGTAGAAAACGACTGAATACAACCAAATAGAACAGAAAACAGAGCATAACAACAGAAAGAAGGCAGACAAAAGCGCTAAACAATAAAAAACGACTAAATTCAGCCGAATACAACAAGAAAAGAACAGAAAACAGCTAAAAACAACAGAAATTGAGTAGATAACAACTGTAAACGATAGAAAACGACCAAATACAACCGAATAGAGCCAAAACCGACAGAAAGCAAGCAGATAACAGCTCTAGACAAGAGAAATCGACTAAGCACAGCCGAATACATCCGAAAATAACAGAAAACAGATCTCAGAGCAACAGAAAGCAAGCAGATAACGGCTGTAAACGGTAGGAAACGGCCGCATACAACTAAATAGAACAGAAAACAGAGCATAGCAACAGAAAGCGGGCAGATAACAGCGCTAAACAATAGAAAACGACTAAATTCAGCCGAATACAACAAGAAAAGAACAGAAAATAGCTAAAAACAACAGAAATCAAGCAGATAACAACTGTAAACGATAGAAAACGACCAAATACAACCGAATAGGGTCAGAACTAACTCAAGACGACAGAAAACAAGCAGATAACAGCGGGAAACAGCAGAAAACGACTAAACACAGCCGAATACAACCAAAATGAGTAGAAAACAGCTAAAAACAACAGAAAGCAGGCAGAATACAGCTGTAAACGGTAGAAAATGACCAAATACAACCGAATGGAGCCAAATCCGGCTAAAAACGACAGAAAGTAAGCAGATAACAGCGCTAGACAACAGAAAACCACTAAACACAGCGGAATACAACTGAAAATAACAGAAAACAGCTCTTAGAACAACAGAAAGCAAGCAGATAACGGCTGTAAACGGTAGAAAACGACCGAATACAACCAAATAGAACAGAAAACAGAGCATAACAACAGAAAGCAGGCAGATAACAGCGCTAAACAATAGAAAACGACTAAATTCAGCCGAATACAACAAGAAAAGGACAGAAAACAGCTAAAAACCACAGAAATCAAGCAGATAACAACTGTAAACGGTACAAAACGACCAAATACAACCGAATAGAGTCAAAACTAACGCAAAACGACAGAAAGCAAGCAGATAACGGCTGTAAACGCTAGAAAGCGACCGAGTACAACCAAATAGAACAGAAAACAGAGCATAACAACAGAAAGCGGGCAGATAACAGCGCTAAACAATAGAAAACGACTAAATTCAGCCGAATACAACAAGAAAAGAACAGAAAATAGCTAAAAACAACAAAACGCAGGCAGATAACAGCTGCAAACGGTAGAAAATGACCAAATACAACCGAATAGAGTCAAATCCAGCTAAAAACGACAGAAAGTAAGCAGATAACAGCGCTAAGCAACAGAAAACGACTAAATACAGCGGAATACAACTGAAAATAGCAGAAAACAGCTCCTAGGACAACAGAAAGCAAGCAGATAACGGCTGTAAACGGTAGAAAACGACCGAATACAACCAAATAGAACAGAAAACAGAGCATAACAACAGAAAGCAGGCAGATAACAGCGCTAAACAATAGAAAATGACTAAATTCAGCCGAATACAACAAGAAAAGAACAGAAAACAGCTAAAAACAACAGAAATCGAGTAGATAACAACTGTAAACGATAGAAAACGACCAAATACAACCGAATAGAGCCAAAACCGACAGAAAGCAAGCAGATAACAGCGCTAAACAAGAGAAAACGACTAAGCACAGCCGAATACATCCGAAAATAACAGAAAACAGCTCTCAAAGCAACAGAAAGCAAGCAGATGACGGCTGTAAACGGTAGGAAACGGCCGCATACAACTAAATAGAACAGAAAACAGAGCATAACAACAGAAAGCGGGCAGATAACAGCGCTAAACAATAGAAAACGACCAAATTCAGCCGAATACAACAAGAAAAGAACAGAAAATAGCTAAAAACAACAGAAATGAAGCAGATAACTACTGTAAACGATACAAAACGACCAAATACAACCGAATGGGGTCAGAACTAACTCAAAACGACAGAAAGCAAGCAGATAACAGCGGGAAACAGCAGAAAACGACTAAACACTGCCGAATACAACCAAAATGAGTAGAAAACAGCTAAAAACAACAGAAAGCAGGCAGATAACAGCTGTAAACGGTAGAAAATGACCAAATACAACCGAATAGAGCCAAATCCGGCTAAAAACGACAGAAAGTAAGCAGATAACAGCGCTAGACAACAGAAAACCACTAAACACAGCGGAATACAACTGAAAATAACAGAAAACAGCTCTTAGAACAACAGAAAGCAAGCAGATAACGGCTGTAAACGGTAGAAAACGACCGAATACAACCAAATAGAACAGAAAACAGAGCATAGCAACAGAAAGCAGGCAGATAACGGCGCTAAACAATAGAAAACGACTAAATTCAGCCGAATACAACAAGAAAAGAACAGAAAATAGCTAAAAACGACAAAAAGCAGGCAGATAACAGCTGTAAACGGTAGAAAATGACCAAATACAACCGAATAGAGTCAAATCCAGCTAAAAACGACAGAAAGTAAGCAGATAACAGCGCTAAGCAACAGAAAACGACTAAATACAGCGGAATACAACTGAAAATAACAGAAAACAGCTCCTAGAACAACAGAAAGCAAGCAGATAACGGCTGCAAACGGTAGAAAACGACCGAATACAACCAAATAGAACAGAAAACAGAGCATAACAACAGAAAGCAGGCAGATAACAGCGCTAAACAATAGAAAATGACTAAATTCATCCGAATACAACAAGAAAAGAAAAGAAAACAGCTAAACACAACAGAAATCAAGCAGATAACAACTGTAAACGGTACAAAATGACCAAATACAACCGAATAGAACAGAAAACAGAGCATGACAACAGAAAGCAGGCAGATAACAGCGCTAAACAACAGAAAACGACAAAACACAGCCGAATACATCCGAAAATAACAGAAAACAGCTCCTAGAACAACAGAAAGCAAGCAGATAACGGCTGTAAACGCTAGAAAGCGACCGAGTACAACCAAATAGAACAGAAAACAGAGCATAACAACAGAAAGCGGGCAGACAACAGCGCTAAACAATAGAAAACGGCTAAATTCAGCCGAATACAACAAGAAAATAACAGAAAATAGCTAAAAACAACAAAAAGCAGGCAGATAACAGCTGTAAACGGTAGAAAATGACCAAATACAACCGAATAGAGTCAAATCCAGCTAAAAACGACAGAAAGTAAGCAGATAACAGCGCTAAGCAACAGAAAACGACTAAATACGGCGGAATACAACTGAAAATAACAGAAAACAGCTCCTAGAACAACAGAAGGCAAGCAGATAACGGCTGTAAACGGTAGAAAACGACCGAATACAACCAAATACCTAGAACAGAAAACAGAGCATAACAACACAATCCAGGCAGAAAACGACCAAATACAACCGAATAGAACAGAAAACAGAGCATAACAACAGAAAGCAGGCAGATAACAGCGCTAAACAACACAAAACGACAAAACACAGCCGAATACTTCAGAAAATAACAGAAAACAGCTCTCAAAACAACAGAAAGCAAGCAGATAACGGCTGTAAACGGCAGAAAACGACTGAATACAACCAAATAGAACAGAAAACAGAGCATAACAACAGAAAGAAGGCAGATAAAAGCGCTAGACAATAAAAAACGACTAAATTCAGCCGAATACAACAAGAAAAGAACAGAAAACAGCCAAAAACAACAGAAATCGAGTAGATAACAACTGTAAACGATAGAAAACAACCAAATACAACCGAATAGAGCCAAATCCGGCTAAAAACGACAGAAAGTAAGCAGACAACAGCGCTAGACAACAGAAAACCACTAAACACAGCGGAATACAACTGAAAATAACAGAAAACAGCTCTTAGAACAACAGAAAGCAAGCAGATAACGGCTGTAAACGGTAGAAAACGACCGAGTACAACCAAATAGAACAGAAAACAGAGCATAACAACAGAAAGCGGGCAGATAACAGCGCTAAACAATAGAAAACGACTAAATACAGCGGAATACAACTGAAAATAACAGAAAACAGCTCCTAGAACAACAGAAAGCAAGCAGATAACGGCTGTAAACGGTAGAAATCGACCGAATACAACCAAATAGAACAGAAAACAGAGCATAACAACAGAAAGCAGGCAGATAACAACTGTAAACGGTACAAAATTACCAAATACAACCGAATAGAACAGAAAACAGAGCATGACAACAGAAAGCAGGCAGATAACAGCGCTAAACAACAGAAAACGACAAAACACAGCCGAATACATCCGAAAATAACAGAAAACAGCTCCTAGAACAACAGAAAGCAAGCAGATAACGGCTGTAAACGGTAGAAAACGACCGAATACAACCACATAGAACAGAAAACAGAGCATAACAACAGAAAGAAGGCAGATAAAAGCGCTAGACAATAAAAAACGACTAAATTCAGCCGAATACAACAAGAAAAGAACAGAAAACAGCCAAAAACAACAGAAATCGAGTAGATAACAACTGTAAACGATAGAAAACAACCAAATACAACCGAATAGAGCCAAAACCGACAGAAAGCAAGCAGATAACAGCGCTAAACAAGAGAAAACGACTAAGCACAGCCGAATACATCCGAAAATAACAGAAAACAGAGCATAACAACAGAAAGCGGGCAGATAACAGCGCTAAACAATAGCAAACGACTAAATTCAGCCGAATACAACAAGAAAAGAACAGAAAACAGCTAAAAACAACAGAAATCAAGCAGATAACAACTGTAAACGGTACAAACGACCAAATACAACCGAATAGAACAGAAAACAGAGCATAAAAACCAGAGTTAATATAGAAACGAGACTTTTTTGGTACGCATAAATGAGTCGCATAAAGCGACCCCTTTCCCAAAATTGAATTTTAATTTTAAAATTAAAATTCTGTTTACTATCTCAATAATATATATATATATATATATATACTTATATATATATGTAAAAAGATAAGCTAACTAAATAAATATATATATATATTATATATACAATAAACTTAAATAAAATTTATTAAAATTAATATTTTAATAAATTATAAAAAAAAAATAAAAATAAATAATTTAATCCTAAAAAAAAAATACAAACAATTTAATGAAACAGGCAAATAAATTTTCCAAGCTAAATATATTAATTTATCATAACGAAAACGAGGTAAAGTTCCTCGAACCCAAATTCAAAAAAATGACACAAAAACCAATTTTAAAAAAAAAATAATGAAAATAAATTAGAACCTAAAAATAATAAACAACAAATTATCCTTATAAATAAAATTCTTCTATATTCAGCTAAAAAAATCATTGCAAAAGAACCCCTCCTATACTCTACATTAAATCCAGAAACTAACTCAGACTCACCCTCTGCAAAATCAAAAGGAGTACGATTAGTCTCAGCCAACCTAGTAACTACCCACATAAAAACTAAAGGCAATATAAAAAATAAAAATCAAACATTCTCTTGATATTTAATAAAATCTAATAAATTAACACTTAAAATTAAAATTAAAAAAGATAATAAAATTAAAGCTATTCTTACTTCATAAGAAATTGTTTGAGCAACTGAACGTAATCTCCCCAATAATGCATAATTAGAATTTGAAGATCAACCAGCTAATATAATAGTATAAACCCCTAATCTAGAAACCCTCAAAAAAAATAACACTGATAAATTAAAATTTAAATTAACAGTAATAAAAGGTATACATATTCATAAAAACAAAGATAAAAAAAAATTCAATACCGGAGAAAAATAATATAAATTAAAATTAGATATTAAAGGATAATTTTGTTCCTTAGTAAACAACTTAATAGCATCCCTAAAAGGCTGAATTAACCCAATTAAACCCACCTTATTGGGACCTTTACGAATCTGAATATATCCTAAAACTTTCCGCTCTAACAAAGTTAAAAATGCTACCCCAACTAAAACACAAATTATTAATAACAGCCTTGATAAAAATATTATATATAAATCTTTAAAATACAAGTATTATTTGTAAAATTAAATTACATAAAAAGATTCTAAATCTATCGCACTAATCTGCCAAAATAATTAATTCTAATTTTAATTTAATTCAAACTATAAAAAAATTTTTTTAATAATCAATCCTTTCGTACTAAAATATTAAAACCAATTTAAAGATAGAAACCAACCTGGCTCACACCGGTTTAAACTCAGATCATGTAAAATTTTAAAGGTCGAACAGACCTAATTTAACTAGCTTCTACACCAATTATTTATTTTAATCCAACATCGAGGTCGCAATCTTTTTTTTCGATAAGAGCTCTCTAAAAAAATTACGCTGTTATCCCTAAGGTAATTTTATCTTTTAATCAAAAATATTGGATCAAAAAATCATACATTAATGTTTTCAACAAAAAAAGTTAATTTAATTTTTCAATCACCCCAATCAAATAAAATTTAAACTTAAAATTTTATATTCCAATAAATAATAAAAATCTAAATTTTATAAAACTCTAAAGGGTCTTCTCGTCTTTCAAAAAAATTTTAGCTTTTTCACTAAAAAATAAAATTCAAAAAAATTTAATTAGAGACAGTAATTCCCTCATCCAACCTTTCATTCCAGCTTCTAATTAAGAAACTAATGATTATGCTACCTTAGCACGGTCAAAATACCGCGGCCATTCAATAATAATTCAGTGGGCAGGCTAAACCTAAAAATAAAATCAATAAGACATGTTTTTAATAAACAGGTGAAAAATATAATTTGCCGAATTCCTTTGACTAAACTCAAATTTATAATCAATTAAACATTATTAATTTTATACTAATTTTATCATTATTTCTTAATAAATTAAAATTTAAATAAATATTTTAATAAAAAATTTATAAACTAAAAAATAATATTTTTATATAAATAAATTATAACATTTTATTAATAATAGAAACTTCTAATCCTATAATTTTATATAATATTTAATAATCTAATAAATTAATTTTTCCAAGCTTATCCCTAAAAAAATAAAATAAATCTAATAATAAACTAATAAAATAATTTAATTAATTAGAAATATTTAAAATTAAATTTTACTCTTAAAAAACTAGATATATTTAAAAACGAATAACATTTCACTACTAAAAACTTATTAAAAATATTTATTCAATAATAAAATCAATAAATTTTTAACTCTTTTAAATTCGAGACCATAAAAATAAATTATAATTTTTAATAAACCCTGATACAAAAGGTACAAAAAATTAATTCTTCTTCAAAACAAAAAATAATAACCTCTCACAATACAATTACACTATAATTAAAAAAATTTTTTCTATTTCAATAATAAAATCTTTCAATTTATTTATTTTAATAAAAATTCAATATGATAAATAATAATAAAATAATAATTTCAAGTCAAATTGAATTTCACAATTAACTTTTTAATGTAAATAAAATACTTTTATCAAGCTCTAACTTGTCTTTCTAGGTACACTTTCCAGTACACCTACTTTGTTACGACTTATTTCACTTTAAAATGAAAGCGACGGGCGATATGTACATATTTTAGAGCTAAAATCATTATAAATATATATTTATAATTACTTTCAAATCCACATTCAAATCCTTTTAAAAAAAGTTATCCTTAAATATTTTTAATGTAACCCATCTCTACTTTATTATAAACTATACCTTGATCTGATTTATTTTTTAATTTAAAATCATGAATATTTAACTTCTCTTAAAATATTCAAACTACAACGATATATAAATTAATAAATAAAGTTTTTCTAATCGTGGACTATCAATTACAGGACAGGTTCCTCTGAAAAGACTAAAATACCGCCAAATTTTTTAATTTTCAAGAACATAACTTTTACTAATTTAGCATCTATAAACTTACATTTAAAATAATAGGGTATCTAATCCTAGTCTAAAAATAAATTTTCAAGCCTCATCTCAAATTAATAATCTTAATTAAAATTTAAAATTTCACCTAATAAATTTTAATTTAAAAATTAAAATCAAAAATAAATTAACTTTAACTAAAAAAATTAAATTATATTATTTGTTTAACCGCAACTGCTGGCACAAATTTTGTTAATATTTAAATCTATACCTAAATCTAAATTACTTTAATATTTAATTTTATTTACTGTGAATAATAATTTAAATACATATTATTTAAATACATAATATTTTCACACTAAAATTTACATATAATTATAAGAAAAATCCAACTTTATAGCCAAAACCAAACTTTTTTTGACTATCGTCAGCTAACATACTAATTATCCTGTAAATCCCGAAACTTCTTAATAAAACCCCCCACTCAAACTTCGGCTAATACAAAAAAAAAAAAATTACCCATAAAAAATTATTGATAAAAATCACAGACCTTAAATGTGATAACATAATTATTAATTTAACTCGCGAAAAAATAGCTAATTCGGCCCTAAGAAGCCCTGTTCTTAAGGCTCGACCCTGCCTCCATATTCCCCAATACGAGACAGGAGGGACTCGCAAAACCCCTAAAATTTTCTAAAAAAAGCCAAAGATTAACTAACAAATTACTAGAACTTTTCAGAAAATTTTTTTACAAAAAAAAATATCACAAACATAAAAATAATTTTGCCGGTAAATAATTTTAAAATTATTTTTAAATAATTTAATTAAATTATCTATTTAATTCGTATAAAGTTTAAAATTATAATAGAGATAGGGTACTTTTTTTTTTTCATTATCTTTACTCTATCATTAAAAATTATAAATCTATATTGATATTAATATTAATTTTTATATTACCTTTAAATATACTTAGTACTACTTAAATTAAATTATAAATAATTTCTTTTTTTACCTTTTTACATAGGTTTTTATTATTTAAGAACTTCTTCAGTATTATTTAGAGCTTTTGAATGGATACGGCATCTATTATTTTATTAAACTTTAAATATTCTTATAGATCTCTATACATTAATATTATGATATATTATTTAAATTTTAATATATATATATATATATAATGGATATGTATTACGTTAATCTTTATTTTAAAAAAAAAATTTTTTTTTTTTCATCCAGGACCAAAAAATCCCGAATATTTACTAATACTCATTTTTTTACAATTTTGGTCAAAAAAAAAAAAATCACTAAATGCAACTTTTTTTTCATTTTTTTTTAAATTTATCTAAAAAAAAAATAATATTAAATTCGCTATAAAAAAAAAATTTACCATTTTTATGTTTGAGGTCATTTTTTTTTTTTAAAGTAATTAACTCGTGTGTAGTGCCTGAATAAAGGACAATTTTGATAGAATTGATCATGTACTAATAAGTACCTTCACATTTACCCCTCCCTCTTCACTTTATCACAAAATTAAAAAGATAAGCTAACTAAGCTACTGGGTTCATACCCCACTTATAAAGGTCAAATCCTTTTCTTTTTAATCTTCAAATTTTATAAAATTTTATTTTTAAATATCTTATTTTTTAGAACTTTAATTGTTATTTCTTCATATTCCTGACTCAGAATATGAATAGGACTTGAAATTAATTTATTATCAATTTTACCATTAATGGCTAATCCTAAAAACCTCTACCCCTCTGAAGCAGCTATAAAATATTTTATTACCCAAACTTTAGCCTCATTAATTCTTCTCTTTTCAATTTTATTATCAATAAATATAAAGGAATTTCTTCCCCAAAATTCCTCAAATATATTAATCTTAATTATTAATTCGTCATTATTTTTAAAAGCAGGAGCAGCCCCCTTTCATGCTTGATTCCCCGAAGTTATTGAAGGATTAAACTGAGAAAATTGCTTATTAATAATAACATGACAAAAAATTGCCCCTATAATAATTTTAATTCATAATTTAAATATATTTTTCTATTTATCTTGAATTATTTTAATTTCTTCTATTCTTAGAGGAATTTACGGATTAAATCAAACTAGACTACGAAAAATTCTAGCCTATTCTTCAATCAATCATATTGCCTGAATATTATCAAGAATACTTAATTTTAAATTAATTTGATTATTATATTTTAATATTTATGTAATTTTAGTTTTTAATTTAATTATAATTTTCAAATATTTTAATATTTACTATATAAATCAATTAAATTTAATTTTTAATTCAAATAAATTATTAAATTTTCTATTTATAGCAAATTTCTTATCATTAGGTGGCTTACCGCCTTTTCTTGGTTTTCTCCCCAAATGGCTAACAATTATGAATTTAACTTCAAATCAATTTTATAGCCTTACCTTAATTCTCATTATTTCAACATTAATTACTTTATTTTTTTATATTCGTTTAACGTTTAGATCTTTTTTATTAATAAAAGTCGAATCAATTTTCAAATCAAGAATTGTTGGTAATTTTTGATTTTTTTCTTTTAATTTTATTTCCCTAGCTAGATTATTGACTTACGCCATAATTCCGAACTTTTTCTAATTCTAAGAATTTAAACGATGAAATTTTATTAAACCAAACATTCATTAACAAAAATAAATTAATTGTTATTGGTTAATTAAATTTTATGGTTTTTTAATTTATTATTAAAAAATTTTTAAATTTTCTTAGATTTATCCCCAGACGGCTGATAATTATAAATTTAACTTTAAATTAATTTTATAGCCCTGCCTTGATTTTTACTATTTTAACATTAAGTAATTTCTTTATACCCACCTAACGTCTAAATTTTTTTTATTAATAAAAATCAAATCAATTTTCAAATCAAGAATTATTGGTAATTTTTAATTTTTTTCTTTTAATTTTATTTCCCTAGCTGGATTATTGACTTACACCATAATTCCGAACTTTTTCTAATTCTAAGAATTTAAACGATGAAATTTTATTAAACCAAATATTGATTAACAAAAATAAATTAATTGTTATTGGTTAATTAAATTTTATGGTTTTCTAGTCTATTATTAAAAAATTTTTAAATTTTCCTAGATTTATCCCCAAATAGCTAATAATTATAAATTTAACTTTAAATTAATTTTATAGCCCTGCCTTGATTTTTACTATTTTAACATTAATTAATCTCTTTATACTCACCTAACGTCTAAATCTTTTTTATTAATAAAAGTCGAATCAATTTTCAAATCAAAAATTATTGGTAATTTTTAATTTTTTTCTTTTAATTTTATTTTCCTAGCTAGATTACTGATTTACGCTATAATTCCGAACTTTTTCTAATTCTAAGAATTTAAACGATGAAATTTTATTAAACCAAATATTCATTAACAAAAATAAATTAATTGTTATTGGTTAATTAAATTTTATGGTTTTCTAGTCTATTATTAAAAAATTTTTAAATTTTCCTAGATTTATCCCCAAATAGCTAATAATTATAAATTTAACTTTAAATTAATTTTATAGCCCTGCCTTGATTTTTACTATTTTAACATTAATTAATCTCTTTATACTCACCTAACGTCTAAATCTTTTTTTATTAATAAAAGTCAAATCAATTTTCAAATCAAAAATTATTGGTAATTTTTAATTTTTTTCTTTTAATTTTATTTTCCTAGCTAGATTACTGATTTACGCTATAATTCCGAACTTTTTCTAATTCTAAGAATTTAAACGATGAAATTTTATTAAACCAAATATTCATTAACAAAAATAAATTAATTGTTATTGGTTAATTAAATTTTATGGTTTTCTAGTCTATTATTAAAAAATTTTTAAATTTTCCTAGATTTATCCCCAAATAGCTAATAATTATAAATTTAACTTTAAATTAATTTTATAGCCCTGCCTTGATTTTTACTATTTTAACATTAATTAATCTCTTTATACTCACCTAACGTCTAAATCTTTTTTTATTAATAAAAGTCGAATCAATTTTCAAATCAAAAATTATTGGTAATTTTTAATTTTTTTCTTTTAATTTTATTTTCCTAGCTAGATTACTAATTTACGCTATAATTCCGAACTTTTTCTAATTCTAAGAATTTAAACGATGAAATTTTATTAAACCAAACATTCATTAACAAAAATAAATTGACTATTACTGATTAACTAAATTTTATTACCCCCCCCCCCCCCTTCACTCTGAGTTATCCTTAGGATAGATTAACCATCCGAGCTAGCCTTCATTTTAAATTATTCTATAGCCATTCCAAAATTATTTTAATTTTTCACTATATATGTAAATTTATAATAAATTTACTTTAATTAAAAATTATTTTACCAATTTAACCAAAATTAAAAAAAATGTATGAATTTTACTATTAAAATTTAAATTTTTAGGGACTTAGTAAAATTTACATAAATTTGTTAATTTTATAAATTTTATATAAATTTATAATAAATTTGCTTTAATTAAAAATTATTTTACTAGTTTAACCAAAATTAAAAAAAAATGTATAAATTTTACTATTAAAATTTAAATTTTTAGGGACTTAGCAAAATTTACATAAATTTGTAAATTTTATAAATTTTATACAGATTTATAATAAATTTGCTTTAATTAAAAATTATTTTACTAATTTAATCAAAATCAAAAAAATTATATGAATTTTATTATTAAAATTTAAATTTTTAAGAGCTTAGCAAAATTTATATAAATATGTATATCCATGCATAAATAATATTTAATTAATTAATAAAAATTATTTATCATAATTATATTTTAATAATTTATTTAATAATTTTTAATGAATTAGTAAAAATTATTTAATAAATTATAGTTATTTTATAATAAAATAATATTATAATAATTATAATTATCTAATAAATTAAAATTATTTAATAAATATAATTATAGTATTATTTATTAAATCATTAAAATAAATAATATTAAAATGAATTTCAATAATTTTTAATGAATTAGTAAAAATTATTGAAATTTATTAAATAAATAATATTATTAAAATAAATTCTAATAATTTTTAATGAATTAATAAAAATTATTGAAATTTATTTTGATAAATCAATAACTATTATTTATTAAAAATTATTAAAATAATATTAAAATAAATTTTAATAATTTTTAATAAACCAATAAAAATTATTTAATAAATAATTAATAATCATTAATTTTTATAAATTAATAATTATTATTATAAATTAAATTTCAATAATTTTTAATAAACTAATAAAAATTATTTAACAAATAATTATTAATTTTTATAAATCAACAATTATAAAATAAATTTCAATAATTTTTAATAAACTAATAAAAATTATTTAACAAATAATTATTAATTTTTATAAATCAACAATTATAAAATAAATTTCAATAATTTTTAATGAACTAATAAAAATTATTGATTTTTATAAATAATATTATTATTAGTTAAAAATTATTAAATAGATAATTTAATTATTTAAGTAAACTTAAAGGATTTAAGTTATTTTTAAACTCTTAACCTTCAAAGTTAAAAATAGGGGATAGCCCCCTAAGCCTTAAAAGTTTAGAAATACTTTACCTTTAAATTTGCAATTTAATATCATCACTGAATATAAGACTAATTATATAATCATCAATAAATACTAAAATTAATGGTGAAAGAAATTTAAATTTCATAAATAAATTTACAATTTATTACCTATTATCAGCCATTTCACCAAATTACCGAATAAATGATTATTTTCCACTAATCATAAAGATATTGGTACATTATACTTTATTTTTGGGGCCTGAGCTGGGATAGCAGGTACCTCACTAAGAATATTAATTCGAGCTGAATTAGGTAACCCAGGATCACTAATTGGAAATGATCAAATTTATAACGTAATCGTTACTGCACATGCTTTCATTATAATTTTTTTTATAGTTATACCAATTATAATTGGAGGATTCGGAAACTGACTTGTTCCCCTAATATTAGGAGCCCCTGATATGGCTTTCCCACGAATAAATAATATAAGATTTTGATTACTACCTCCCTCATTAATTCTCCTTTTAATAAGAAGGCTAGTCGAAAGAGGGGCAGGTACTGGGTGAACAGTTTACCCCCCATTAGCCAGTAACATTGCCCATAGAGGATCATCTGTTGACTTAGCCATTTTTAGGCTTCATTTAGCAGGAATCTCCTCTATTCTAGGAGCTGTAAATTTTATTACTACTGTAATCAATATACGACCAAGAGGAATAAAAATAGACCAAATACCCCTATTCTCATGGGCAGTTACAATCACAGCAATTTTACTCCTTCTTTCACTCCCAGTATTAGCCGGTGCTATTACCATATTATTAACAGACCGAAATTTAAACACTTCATTCTTTGACCCCGCAGGAGGGGGAGACCCTATTCTCTATCAACACTTATTTTGATTCTTCGGCCACCCAGAAGTCTATATTTTAATTTTACCAGGATTTGGTATAATTTCCCATATTATTAGGCAAGAAAGAGGTAAAAAGGAAGCCTTTGGCACTCTTGGAATAATTTATGCTATAATAGCAATTGGATTATTAGGATTTGTAGTATGAGCCCACCATATATTCACTATTGGAATAGATGTAGATACACGAGCCTATTTTACCTCTGCAACTATAATTATTGCGGTCCCTACTGGAATTAAAGTATTTAGATGATTAGCAACTTTTCATGGTACACAAATTTTAAATAGACCTGTAACCATATGAGCCTTAGGATTTGTCTTTCTTTTCACGGTGGGAGGATTAACGGGAGTAGTCTTAGCTAACTCTTCAATTGATATTATCCTTCATGATACTTACTACGTAGTTGCCCACTTTCACTATGTTCTTTCTATGGGAGCTGTATTTGCTATTATAGCAGGAATTATTCAATGATTCCCTCTTTTTATCGGAGTTACATTAAACAATTATTTCTTAAAAATTCAATTTATTATTATATTTATTGGAGTAAATTTAACATTTTTTCCACAACATTTCCTAGGACTTAGGGGGATACCTCGTCGTTACTCAGACTACCCTGACGCTTTCTTAATCTGAAATATAGTTTCTTCAATTGGGTCAATCATTTCATTAATAGGAATTATCTATTTCTTATTTATCGTATGAGAAAGTTTATCTTCACAACGAAAAGCTCTAAGAAGACTAAGAATGATTTCCTCAATTGAATGACTTCAAGCATATCCTCCCGATGAACACAGCTACTCTGAATTACCATTATTAACAAATTAAAAACATTCTAATATGGCAGATTAGTGCATTGGATTTAAACCCCAAAAATAAAGTTTAAACTTTTTTTAGAAATTTTTACATGAAAAACGATACTTTTACAAGATAGGGCCTCACCTTTAATAGAACAATTAACTTTCTTTCACGACCACGCACTCTTAATTTTAATTATTATTACGGTTCTCGTTGGCCAATTAATATTAACCCTATTCACAAATAAATATATCCACCGTTACTTACTTGAAGGACAAACAATTGAAATTATTTGAACAGTCCTACCTGCAATTACTCTAATTTTTATTGCCGTGCCATCTCTCCGACTAATTTATATCTTAGACGAAATCAATAACCCAATAATTACTATTAAATCCATTGGACATCAATGATATTGATCTTACGAATATTCTGATTTTAAAAATATTGAATTTGATTCTTACATAATTCCAATTGATGAAATAAAACCATGAAACTTTCGACTTTTAGATGTTGATAATCGAATTACAGTACCCTATGAGTCTCAGATCCGAATAATTATTACAGCTGCAGATGTTATTCATTCATGAACTATCCCTTCATTAGGAGTAAAAATTGATGCTACACCAGGCCGATTAAATCAAACTAGCTTTATTATTAATCGAGCGGGTTTATTTTTTGGGCAATGCTCAGAAATCTGTGGGGCAAATCATAGATTTATACCTATTGTTATTGAAAGAATTACTCCTAACTTTTTCATTAAATGAATTTCTAAAATAACTGAAATCTCGTTAGATGGCTGAAAGTAAGCAATGGATTTTTAAACCATTAATAGTAAATTTACACCTACTTCTAATGAATAAAAAAAATTTAGTTAAAATTTATAACATTAGCTTGCCAAGCTAAAATTATTATTATAATAATAATTTTTAATTCCCCAAATAGCACCACTAAATTGACTAACTTTAATAACTTTTTTTATTATAATCGTCTTAATTTTTAATTCAATAAATTTTTTTTCATTTATTTATCCTATTAAAAATTCTAAATCATTACAAAAAAACTACTTTATATAATTGAAAATGATAATAAATTTATTTTCTTCTTTTGATCCTAGAACTGGGATAAATTTATCCCTTAATTGAATAAGAACCTTTATTGGTATTATTATCATTCCCCCATTACTTTGATTTATTCCCTCGCGACTTAATATAATATGAATCAAAATTACTACCCTACTTCATAAAGAATTTAAAGTCCTAATTAATAATAATAAATCTCAAGGAAGAACATTAATATTTATCTCTTTATTTTCATTAATTTTATTTAACAATTTTTTAGGCTTATTCCCCTATATTTTTACAAGAACAAGACAACTTGTTTTAACTCTTACACTAGCCTTACCCCTCTGATTAAGCTTTATAATCTTTGGATGAATTAATAATACAATACACATATTTACACATCTTGTACCACAAGGAACACCTAATTTACTTATACCATTTATAGTATTAATTGAATCTATTAGTAATATTATCCGACCCGGTACATTAAGTATTCGTCTATCAGCTAATATAATTGCAGGACACCTACTAATAACCCTTCTAGGAAGAACCGGCCCCTCCTTATCATTATTCATAATTAATATCTTAATCATAACCCAAATTTTATTACTAATCTTAGAAACAGCTGTTTCTATTATTCAATCTTATGTATTTGTAGTATTAAGAACCCTTTATTCTAGAGAAGTTAATTAATGACAATCCATAAAAATCACCCCTACCACTTAGTAGATGTAAGACCCTGGCCTATCCTAGGATCTCTAGGTACTATAACAACTATAATAGGAATAATTAAATGATTCCATCTTTATGAAAAAAATTTATTTTTTTTAGGAAACATAATCATATTATTAGTTATATTTCAATGATGACGTGATATTGTACGTGAAGGAACATTTCTAGGATATCATACCTGAAAAGTAACTATGGGTCTTCGATGGGGAATAATCTTATTTATTACATCAGAAGTCTTATTCTTTGTGTCATTTTTTTGAAGATTTTTCCATAACTCCTTAAGACCAAGTATTGATTTAGGCATAAATTGACCTCCTAAAAGAATTCAACCTTTTAACCCCATAGAAATCCCTCTCTTAAATACTATCATCTTATTAACATCCGGACTAACTGTTACTTGAGCCCATCATAGATTAATAGAAAATAATTTTACTCAAACTCTTCAAGGATTAAGACTAACAGTTTTACTAGGAATTTATTTTACAATTCTTCAAGCTTATGAGTACTACGAAGCACCATTTACAATCTCAGATTCAGTGTATGGATCCTCATTTTTTATTTGTACCGGATTCCATGGACTTCACGTAATAATTGGATCTACATTTTTATTAGTTTGTTTAATTCGCCATTATCTAAACCACTTCTCTTCAATCCACCATTTCGGATTTGAAGCAGCAGCTTGATACTGACATTTTGTTGATGTAATTTGACTACTTCTTTATATCTCTATTTACTGATGAGGTAGATAAATTTTATTTATATAATATAATTATTATATTTGACTTCCAATCAAAAAATCTAGTTAAACTAGTATAAATAATAAAAATCCTATCTTTTTTAGCTATAATAATCCTATTAATTTCCTCATTATTAATCTTAATTTTAAATATTTGCTCAAAAAAAAACTTTATTGATCGAGAAAAAAGTAGCCCATTTGAATGCGGATTTGACCCTAAATCAGCTGCTCGATTACCATTTTCTTTACATTTTTTTTTAATCGCAATCATTTTTTTAATTTTTGATGTAGAGATTACCCTCTTATTACCAATAATTCCAAGAATAACAATTTCTAATATTTTTAGATATACATATATTATTGCATTTTTTTTACTAATTCTTTTAATTGGTCTCTATCATGAGTGAAATCAGGGGGCCTTAGATTGAACTTCTTCTTAGGATAATAGTTAATTATAACATTTAACTTGCACTTAAAAAGTATTGAAACTCTCAATTTATCTTAAATAAGAAGCAAAATTTTGCATTTAGTTTCGACCTAAAAATTTGGTGAAAAATTCACCCTTATTTTTAATTGAAACCAAAAAGCGGTATATCACTGTTAATGATAAAATTGAGAAAATTCTCCAATTAAGGAAATATGTGATTCAAAGATAAGCTTCTAACTTAATCTTTAAGCGATGAAATTCGTTTATATTTCTCCATAATTTATATAGTTTAATAAAACATTACATTTTCATTGTAAAATTAGAAATCTATTTTCTTATAAATAAAATTACTTAAAAGTATATCTACTACCTTAATATCTTCAATATTAAACTCTAAATTTTAAGCTATTTAAGTAAATATTTAATAATAAAAACACAACTCATAAAATTAATAATAAAAAATAAATTTTTAAATGACTACGTGAAAACCCCTGAGACACCTGAGAAAATTCAGCTAATAACTTTAAATTTTTCCCCCCATAATATTCATGCCAACCTTGATCAAAAATTTTTGTATAAACTTTACCTAAAAATAAAGGATAATAATTAACCCCTAAAGTAGAAATTAAGGGTATATTTCATATTAAAGATCTAAATAATCTAAAAGTCATAAATTTTATACTTTTTAAACTATAACCTAATTTAAACTTGGCCACTTCATACCCAATAAATATTCCTATAATAATTATAATTAAAGCCATTAATTTTATCACTATAGGTAAACAAATAAAAATAGGTTCAAAAAACATAACTCATTCAAGCAATCTACCCCTAAAAATAACAAATAAAATTAAACCTCCTATACCCTTAAGTATAATTATTCTTAATTCTCTAACAACATTTAGAGACAAAAAATTAAAATCTCCAATTAAAGAATAATAAGATAAACGAAACCTATAACTTACTGTTAAACCAATTGAAATATATATAATAATATAAATATAAATATTTAAATAATTTATAGATATAAATTCAACAATTAAATCCTTAGAAAAAAACCCAGATAAAAATGGAAGACCACATAAAGATAAATTACAAATATTAAAAAAAGTACAAGTTATAGGTATCTTTTCTATCAAATTTCCTATATAACGAATATCCTGACAATTTATTATATTATGAATAATATTTCCTGCACATATAAACAATAAAGCCTTAAATAAAGCATGAACTAATAAATGAAAAAATGTAAGTTTATACCTACCTAAAGCTAAAATACTTATTATTAAACCTAGCTGCCTCAAAGTAGAAAGTGCAATAATTTTTTTTAAATCATATTCAAAATTAGCTGCTAACCCAGATATAAATATAGTTATTCTAACTACAAACAATAATAAATACAACAAATTATCCGTTAAAGAAAAATTAAACCGAATTAATAAATATACTCCAGCTGTTACTAATGTTGAAGAATGAACTAAAGAAGAAACAGGGGTAGGTGCAGCCATAGCAGCAGGTAACCAAGAAGAAAAGGGGATTTGAGCACTCTTAGTTATCGCCGCTAAAACAATTAAATAACTAATTATTTCTATAATACTATCACCTTTTATTATTTCTAAATAATAAATATAATTTCAACTACCAAAATTTATTATTCAAGCAATAGCCATTAAAATGGCCACATCACCAATCCGATTAGACAAAGCAGTCAATATTCCAGCATTATAAGATTTTATATTTTGATAATAAATAACTAAACAATAAGAAACTAACCCTAAACCATCCCATCCCAATAAAATAGAAATTATATTAGGACTAATAATCAATAATATTATAGATAAAACAAATAAAATAACTAATAAAATAAACCGAGTTAAATTCTTCTCTTCAGCTATATATTCCGCCCTATAATAAATTACTATTGAAGAAATAAATAATACAAATCTTATAAATAATAAAGATATCCAATCAAGTAAAATTACCATTATTACAGAATTTGAATTTAATGTTAATAATTCATACTCAATTATTACCCTACAATTTTTATTTATAAATTTCAATCCTATAATAAATAAAAAAATACTAAAAAATAAAAACAATTTAAAATAACTATATAATAATTTTATAATTCAAAATAAAAATTTTATATCTCTGATATCACAAATCAATATTTTTAATTAAACTATTTGAATAAATTCATAAAACTCACAATTCACTCTTAATAATTATAAAATTTAAAGGTAATCAATGCAATAACAATAATAAATACTCCCGAAAAACCCCTTGATAAACTGAATACATGCCCGAATAATAAAGCCCGTGTTGAGAATAAGAAAATAAATATAGAGAATAAACTGCCCTAAAAAATGATAAAAATATAAGTAAAATTATACTTAAACTTCTATATGAAACTAAACTATTTAATAAAATAATCTCCCCTATAAGATTCAGTGAAGGAGGGGCGGCTATATTAGAAGAACATAACATAAATCACCAAAAAGAAAGACTAGGTATTATATTTAATAGCCCTTTATTCAAATATAATCTACGCCTATGAATACGCTCATATACAATATTAACCAAGCAAAACAAGCCTGAAGAACATAATCCATGGGCCAATATCATTACTAGAGAACCCCAAAATCCTCAAATATTTAAAGTTATAATTCCTGCTAAAACTATCCCCATATGGGCTACTGACGAATAAGCAACTAAAGACTTCATATCCCTTTGATACACACAAATTAAAGAAACAAAAAATCCACCCACTAAAGAAATAGTAACAATAATAAAATTAATCTTCAACCCAACTAAAATAAACAATGATATTAAACGAAATAACCCATATCCCCCCAATTTTAATATAACTCCCGCTAAAATCATAGAACCTGAAATAGGGGCCTCTACATGAGCTTTAGGAAGCCATAAATGAATAAAAAATATAGGTATCTTAACAAAAAAAACTAAATTTATACAAAAATATATTAATAAATTAAATTGATAATTTATAAATATTAATATCATAGTACCCATGCAATTATATATATAAAAAATAGAAATTATCATTGGTAATGAAACCAGTAAAGTATAAAATAATAAATAAATACCCGCCTCAATACGCTCCGGCTGATAGCCTCATCCTATAATCAAAATTAAAGTTGGAATTAAACTTACCTCAAAAAATACATAAAAAATAAATAAATTTATTGAAGAAAAAACTAAAAATAAACTTATTATTAATAATAACACTATTAAATTAAATAAATAATAATAATTATCAATTTTATAAATCTTCTCTCTAGCCAATAATATTAAAGCACAAATTCAAAACCTTAGTAAAATAAAAATATAACCTAATAAATCATTTCCAAATAAATAAGAAACATTTAAATATAAATTATTGAAACTATAATTTATCATAAATATAAAAGATAAAATAAAAAAACAATTTACTATTAATCAATAATTATAACAAAAACATAAAGGAATTAAAAACAACAAAGTAATCAAAAATTTTATCATAAAGAAGAAAAAGTTAAAATATTATCATTTCCATGTACCCGAATTATCAAAACTAAAATAGAAAGACCCAATACACCCTCACAAACTCTCATAGATAAAAAAATTATAGAAAAAAAATACTCATAATTCATCTTACCTAAATACATTATAATAATAAAATATAATGCAATTACAGTAAACTCCAAACTCAAAAGTATTAACAATAAATGTTTACGTTTCAAAATAAAAGATACTAGTCCAGCAATAAAAAAAAAAGATATAAAAATTAACATTAATAATTTTAATAAAAATAAAAATACAAATACATTTTAAAAAGTTTTAATAATTTAATTTAAAATATTGGTCTTGTAAACCAAAAATAAGATTCTCTTTTAAAACTTCAGAGAAAAGGACCTATTACCTTATCTTTAATCTCCAAAATTAAAATTTTAATAAACTATTCCCTGATATCTACACCCTAATTCTAAGCTTTATAATAATTATATCTTCAATATTTATATTATTAAACCACCCCCTATCAATAGGCTTAATTTTATTAATTCAAACTACCCTTACCACTTTAATTATAGGAATTAATAATCTAAATTATTGATACTCCTATATTCTTTTCCTTATTATAATTGGAGGAATATTAATTTTATTCATTTATATGACAAGTATTGCTTCAAATGAAAAATTTAAATTTTCAACAAATCTATTTATTTTATTTAATATCCAATTAATAATTTCCCTAACAATACTAATTCTAGACCAATATTTCGTAAATATAACATTTTTTAAAACTAATTTATTTAAGCAAGACTTATTGATAAATTATCAATTTTCTATAAACAAATATTTTAACTACCCCTCAAATTGGATTTTGTATATAATAATTATCTACCTTTTAATTACACTAATTATAGTAGTAAAAATTACTAATATAAACCAAAGAGGACCCCTACGCCAAATAAATTAATGAAAATAAATTTGCGTAAAACACACCCATTAATTAAAATTTTCAATAATTCTCTAATTGATCTCCCAACCCCATCAAGAATCTCATCTTTATGAAATTTTGGCTCCCTTCTAGGATTATGTCTAACACTTCAAATTTTAACCGGTATTTTCTTAGCTATACACTACTGCCCCAATATTGAATTAGCCTTTAATAGTGTGGCCCATATTTGTCGTAATGTCAATTATGGATGACTAATCCGAACACTCCATGCTAATGGAGCTTCTTTTTTTTTTATTTGTCTCTATATTCATATTGGACGAGGACTTTATTATAGATCCTATAATCTTAAAGAAACCTGAATAATTGGAGTAACAATCTTTTTCCTAGTAATAGCCACCGCTTTCTTAGGGTATGTGTTACCCTGAGGTCAAATATCTTTTTGAGGGGCCACAGTTATTACTAATTTAGTCTCTGCTATCCCATATTTAGGAACTTCTATTGTCCAATGAATTTGGGGGGGATTCGCAGTCGATAACGCTACTTTGACCCGATTCTTTGCATTTCATTTTTTATTACCATTTATCGTTACTGCATTTGTAATTATCCATCTCTTATTCCTCCACCAAACAGGATCAAATAACCCCCTCGGAACTATAAAAAATATTGATAAAATCCCATTCCACCCCTATTTCACATATAAAGACATTTTAGGCATATTAATTATATTATTTTTATTAACATTTTTAACACTCTATTCACCCTATTTTCTAGGAGACCCTGATAATTTCACACCAGCAAATCCCTTAGTAACTCCTGCCCATATTAAGCCAGAATGATACTTCTTATTCGCCTATGCAATCCTACGATCAATTCCTAACAAATTAGGAGGAGTAATTGCTCTCGTCCTATCAATTGCAATTTTATATATCATACCCTTCACAAATAAAAAAAAATTCAATAGGACCCAATTTTATCCAATCAATAAACTTTTATTTTGAAGAATATTTACTACTATCCTTCTATTAACGTGAATCGGTGCACGACCGGTAGAAGACCCCTACATTTTTATTGGACAACTACTAACTGTAATTTATTTTATATACTATATTATTAATCCAATAATTCACAAAATATGAGATAATTTAATTTTTTAAAGTTAATGAACTTGTATAAGTATATATTTTGAAAATATAAAAAAGAAATAAAAATTTTCTATTAACTTCTAATTTTAAACTTTATACGAATTAAATAATTTAACAATATTTATATTTACCCTTCCCCCCCACCTTATCATTAACTCAAACTATTAAATATAATTATATTTATCGCCCTCAAACCGATTCCTTAAGTATCAAAAACTTATGTACATCATATACTAAAATATATATATATATATATATATATATATATATATATATATATATATATATATATATATATTATTATTCTTATTTTTATTATCATTTAATTATTAATTATCAAATTAATTATATTTAATTATTAACAAAATTTCAATTTTAAATTTTTAACTTAATTAATAAAATTTAATAATTAAAAATTTAATTTTAATTTACAAAAAACTCAAAAATTATCCCAATGATTTGCTTTGTTCAACAAAATTTAGTACACAAAAAATTTAGGAAAATTAATTTTTTAAAGAGATCTCTAATTATCCCAATGATTTGCTTTGTTCAACAAAATTTAGTACGCAAAAAATTTAGTAAATTTAATTTTTTAAAGAGATCTCTAAATTATCCCAATGATTTGCCTTGTTCAACAAAATTTAGTACATAAAAAATTTAGTAAATTTAATTTTTTAAAGAGATCTCTAAATTATCCCAATGATTTGCTTTGTTCAACAAAATTTAGTACGCAAAAAATTTAGTAAATTTAATTTGTTAAAGAGATCTCTAAATTATCCCAATGATTTGCTTTGTTCAACAAAATTTAGTACGCAAAAAATTTAGTAAATTTAATTTTTTAAAGAGATCTCTAAATTATCCCAATGATTTGCTTTGTTCAACAAAATTTAGTACGCAAAAAATTTAGTAAATTTAATTTTTTAAAGAGATCTCTAAATTATCCCAATGATTTGCTTTGTTCAACAAAATTTAGTACGCAAAAAATTTAGTAAATTTAATTTTTTAAAGAGATCTCTAAATTATCCCAATGATTTGCTTTATTCAACAAAATTTAGTACACAAAGATTTAGTAAATTTAATTTTTTAAAGAGATCTCTAAATTATCCCAATGATTTGCTTTGTTCAACAAAATTTAGTACGCAAAAAATTTAGTAAATTTAATTTTTTAAAGAGATCTCTAAATTATCCCAATGATTTGCTTTGTTCAACAAAATTTAGTACACAAAAAATTTAGTAAATTTAATTTTTTAAAGAGATCTCTAAATTATCCCAATGATTTGCTTTGTTCAACAAAATTTAGTACGCAAAAAATTTAGTAAATTTAATTTTTTAAAGAGATCTCTAAATTATCCCAATGATTTACTTTGTTCAACAAAATTTAGTACGCAAAAAATTTAGTAAATTTAATTTTTTAAAGAGATCTCTAAATTATCCCAATGATTTGCTTTGTTCAACAAAATTTAGTACGCAAAAAATTTAGTAAATTTAATTTTTTAAAGAGATCTCTAAATTATCCCAATGATTTGCTTTGTTCAACAAAATTTAGTACGCAAAAAATTTAGTAAATTTAATTTTTTAAAGAGATCTCTAAATTATCCCAATGATTTGCTTTGTTCAACAAAATTTAGTACACAAAAAATTTAGTAAATTTAATTTTTTAAAGAGATCTCTAAATTATCCCAATGATTTGCTTTGTTCAACAAAATTTAGTACGCAAAAAATTTAGTAAATTTAATTTTTTAAAGAGATCTCTAAATTATCCCAATGATTTACTTTGTTCAACAAAATTTAGTACGCAAAAAATTTAGTAAATTTAATTTTTTAAAGAGATCTCTAAATTATCCCAATGATTTGCTTTGTTCAACAAAATTTAGTACGCAAAAAATTTAGTAAATTTAATTTTTTAAAGAGATCTCTAAATTATCCCAATGATTTGCTTTGTTCAACAAAACAAAATATTAAATTAATTTAGACCCCTAAAAAACTAAATTTTCCTAAATTTTTTGTGTACTAAATTTTGTTGAACAAAACAAAACGTCGGATTAATTTAGAGACATCTTTTAAAAATTAAATTTACTAAATTTTTTGCGTACTAAATTTTGTTGAACAAAGCAAATCATTGGGATAATTTAGAGATCTCTTTAAAAAATTAAATTTACTAAATTTTTTGCGTACTAAATTTTGTTGAACAAAGCAAATCATTGGGTTAATTTAGAGACATCTTTTAAAAATTAAATTTTCCTAAATTTTTTGTGTACTAAATTTTATTGAACAGAGCAAAACGTCGGATTAATTTAGAGACTCCTAAAAAACTAAATTTTCCTAAATTTTTTGTGTACTAAATTTTGTTGAACAAAGCAAAACGTCGGGTTAATTTAGAGACTCCCAAAAAACTAAATTTTCCTAAATTTTTTGTGTACTAAATTTTGTTGAACAGAGCGAAACGTCGGGTTAATTTAGAGACATCTTTTAAAAATTAAATTTTCCTAAATTTTTTGTGTACTAAATTTTGTTGAACAGAGCAAAACGTCGGGTTAATTTAGAGACTCCTAAAAAACTAAATTTTCCTAAATTTTTTGTGTACTAAATTTTGTTGAACAGAGCGAAACGTTGGGTTAATTTAGAGACATCTTTTAAAAATCAAATTTTCCTAAATTTTTTGTGTACTAAATTTTATTGAACAGAGCAAAACGTCGGATTAATTTAGAGACTCCTAAAAAACTAAATTTTCCTAAATTTTTTGTGTACTAAATTTTGTTGAACAAAGCAAAACGTCGGGTTAATTTAGAGACATCTTTTAAAAATCAAATTTTCCTAAATTTTTTGTGTACTAAATTTTGTTGAACAAAGCGAAACATCGGATTAATTTAGAGACATCTTTTAAAAATTAAATTTTCCTAAATTTTTTGTGTACTAAATTTTGTTGAACAGAGCGAAACGTCGGGTTAATTTAGAGACATCTTTTAAAAATCAAATTTTCCTAAATTTTTTGTGTACTAAATTTTGTTGAACAGAGCAAAACGTCGGGTTAATTTAGAGACTCCTAAAAAACTAAATTTTCCTAAATTTTTTGTGTACTAAATTTTGTTGAACAGAGCGAAACGTCGGGTTAATTTAGAGACATCTTTTAAAAATCAAATTTTCCTAAATTTTTTGTGTACTAAATTTTATTGAACAGAGCAAAACGTCGGATTAATTTAGAGACTCCTAAAAAACTAAATTTTCCTAAATTTTTTGTGTACTAAATTTTGTTGAACAAAGCAAAACGTCGGGTTAATTTAGAGACATCTTTTAAAAATTAAATTTTCCTAAATTTTTTGTGTACTAAATTTTGTTGAACAGAGCGAAACGTCGGGTTAATTTAGAGACATCTTTTAAAAATCAAATTTTCCTAAATTTTTTGTGTACTAAATTTTGTTGAACAGAGCAAAACGTCGGGTTAATTTAGAGACTCCTAAAAAACTAAATTTTCCTAAATTTTTTGTGTACTAAATTTTGTTGAACAGAGCGAAACGTCGGGTTAATTTAGAGACATCTTTTAAAAATCAAATTTTCCTAAATTTTTTGTGTACTAAATTTTATTGAACAGAGCAAAACGTCGGATTAATTTAGAGACTCCTAAAAAACTAAATTTTCCTAAATTTTTTGTGTACTAAATTTTGTTGAACAGAGCGAAACGTCGGGTTAATTTAGAGACATCTTTTAAAAATCAAATTTTCCTAAATTTTTTGTGTACTAAATTTTGTTGAACAGAGCGAAACATCGGATTAATTTAGAGACTCCTAAAAAACTAAATTTTCCTAAATTTTTTGTGTACTAAATTTTGTTGAACAGAGCGAAACGTCGGATTAATTTAGAGACATCTTTTAAAAATCAAATTTTCCTAAATTTTTTGTGTACTAAATTTTGTTGAACAGAGCGAAACGTCGGGTTAATTTAGAGACATCTTTTAAAAATCAAATTTTCCTAAATTTTTTGTGTACTAAATTTTGTTGAACAGAGCAAAACGTCGGGTTAATTTAGAGACTCCTAAAAAACTAAATTTTCCTAAATTTTTTGTGTACTAAATTTTGTTGAACAAAGCAAAACGTCGGATTAATTTAGAGACTCCTAAAAAACTAAATTTTCCTAAATTTTTTGTGTACTAAATTTTGTTGAACAGAGCGAAACGTCGGGTTAATTTAGAGACATCTTTTAAAAATTAAATTTTCCTAAATTTTTTGTGTACTAAATTTTGTTGAACAGAGCAAAACGTCGGGTTAATTTAGAGACTCCTAGAAAACTAAATTTTCCTAAATTTTTTGTGTACTAAATTTTGTTGAACAGAGCGAAACGTCGGGTTAATTTAGAGACATCTTTTAAAAATCAAATTTTCCTAAATTTTTTGTGTACTAAATTTTATTGAACAGAGCAAAACGTCGGGTTAATTTAGAGACTCCTAAAAAACTAAATTTTCCTAAATTTTTTGTGTACTAAATTTTGTTGAACAGAGCGAAACGTCGGGTTAATTTAGAGACATCTTTTAAAAATCAAATTTTCCTAAATTTTTTGTGTACTAAATTTTATTGAACAGAGCAAAACGTCGGATTAATTTAGAGACTCCTAAAAAACTAAATTTTCCTAAATTTTTTGTGTACTAAATTTTGTTGAACAGAGCGAAACGTCGGGTTAATTTAGAGACATCTTTTAAAAATCAAATTTTCCTAAATTTTTTGTGTACTAAATTTTGTTGAACAGAGCAAAACGTCGGGTTAATTTAGAGACTCCTAAAAAACTAAATTTTCCTAAATTTTTTGTGTACTAAATTTTGTTGAACAAAGCAAAACGTCGGATTAATTTAGAGACTCCTAAAAAACTAAATTTTCCTAAATTTTTTGTGTACTAAATTTTGTTGAACAGAGCGAAACGTCGGGTTAATTTAGAGACATCTTTTAAAAATTAAATTTTCCTAAATTTTTTGTGTACTAAATTTTGTTAAACAGAGCAAAACGTCGGGTTAATTTAGAGACTCCTAAAAAACTAAATTTTCCTAAATTTTTTGTGTACTAAATTTTGTTGAACAGAGCGAAACGTCGGGTTAATTTAGAGACATCTTTTAAAAATCAAATTTTCCTAAATTTTTTGTGTACTAAATTTTATTGAACAGAGCAAAACGTCGGATTAATTTAGAGACTCCTAAAAAACTAAATTTTCCTAAATTTTTTGTGTACTAAATTTTGTTGAACAGAGCGAAACGTCGGATTAATTTAGAGACATCTTTTAAAAATTAAATTTTCCTAAATTTTTTGTGTACTAAATTTTGTTGAACAGAGCGAAACGTCGGATTAATTTAGAGACATCTTTTAAAAATCAAATTTTCCTAAATTTTTTGTGTACTAAATTTTGTTGAACAGAGCAAAACATCGGGTTAATTTAGAGACTCCTAAAAAACTAAATTTTCCTAAATTTTTTGTGTACTAAATTTTGTTGAACAGAGCGAAACGTCGGATTAATTTAGAGACATCTTTTAAAAATTAAATTTTCCTAAATTTTTTGTGTACTAAATTTTGTTGAACAGAGCGAAACGTCGGGTTAATTTAGAGACATCTTTTAAAAATCAAATTTTCCTAAATTTTTTGTGTACTAAATTTTGTTGAACAGAGCAAAACGTCGGGTTAATTTAGAGACTCCTAAAAAACTAAATTTTCCTAAATTTTTTATGTACTAAATTTTGTTGAACAGAGTGAAACGTCGGATTAATTTAGAGACATCTTTTAAAAATTAAATTTTCCTAAATTTTTTGTGTACTAAATTTTGTTGAACAGAGCAAAACGTCGGGTTAATTTAGAGACTCCTAAAAAACTAAATTTTCCTAAATTTTTTGTGTACTAAATTTTGTTGAACAGAGCGAAACGTCAGATTAATTTAGAGACATCTTTTAAAAATTAAATTTTCCTAAATTTTTTGTGTACTAAATTTTGTTGAACAGAGCGAAACGTCGGGTTAATTTAGAGACTCCTAAAAAACTAAATTTTCCTAAATTTTTTGTGTACTAAATTTTGTTGAACAGAGCGAAACGTCGGATTAATTTAGAGACATCTTTTAAAAATCAAATTTTCCTAAATTTTTTGTGTACTAAATTTTGTTGAACAGAGCAAAACGTCGAGTTAATTTAGAGACTCCTAAAAAACTAAATTTTCCTAAATTTTTTGTGTACTAAATTTTGTTGAACAGAGCGAAACGTCGGATTAATTTAGAGACATCTTTTAAAAATTAAATTTTCCTAAATTTTTTGTGTACTAAATTTTGTTGAACAGAACAAAACGTCGGGTTAATTTAGAGACTCCTAAAAAACTAAATTTTCCTAAATTTTTTGTGTACTAAATTTTGTTGAACAGAGCGAAACGTCGGATTAATTTAGAGACATCTTTTAAAAATTAAATTTTCCTAAATTTTTTGTGTACTAAATTTTATTGAACAGAGCAAAACGTCGAGTTAATTTAGAGACTCCTAAAAAACTAAATTTTCCTAAATTTTTTGTGTACTAAATTTTATTGAACAGAGCAAAACGTCGGATTAATTTAGAGACTCCTAAAAAACTAAATTTTCCTAAATTTTTTGTGTACTAAATTTTGTTGAACAGAGCAAAACGTCGGGTTAATTTAGAGACATCTTTTAAAAATCAAATTTTCCTAAATTTTTTATGTACTAAATTTTGTTGAACAGAGCGAAACGTCGGATTAATTTAGAGACATCTTTTAAAAATTAAATTTTCCTAAATTTTTTGTGTACTAAATTTTGTTGAACAGAGCGAAACGTCGGATTAATTTAGAGACATCTTTTAAAAATCAAATTTTCCTAAATTTTTTGTGTACTAAATTTTGTTGAACAGAGCAAAACATCGAGTTAATTTAGAGACTCCTAAAAAACTAAATTTTCCTAAATTTTTTGTGTACTAAATTTTGTTGAACAGAGCGAAACGTCGGATTAATTTAGAGACATCTTTTAAAAATTAAATTTTCCTAAATTTTTTGTGTACTAAATTTTGTTGAACAAAACAAATCAAATCAATCTTCTAATAACCCGACAAATAAGAAACCATTTAAGCCCTAATAAAAACCAGAGTTAATATAGAAACGAGACTTTTTTGGTACGCATAAATGAGTCGCATAAAGCGACCCCTTTCCCAAAATTGAATTTTAATTTTAAAATTAAAATTCTGTTTACTGTCTCAATAATATATATATATATACTTATATATATATATATATATATATATATATATTATATATACAATAAACTTAAATAAAATTTATTAAAATTAATATTTTAATAAACTATAAAAAAAAAATAAAAATAAATAATTTAATCCTAAAAAAAAAATACAAACAATTTAATGAAACAGGCAAATAAATTTTCCAAGCTAAATATATTAATTTATCATAACGAAAACGAGGTAAAGTTCCTCGAACCCAAATTCAAAAAAATGACACAAAAACCAATTTTAAAAAAAAAATAATGAAAATAAATTAGAACCTAAAAATAATAAACAACAAATTATCCTTATAAATAAAATTCTTCTATATTCAGCTAAAAAAATCATTGCAAAAGAACCCCTCCTATACTCTACATTAAATCCAGAAACTAACTCAGACTCACCCTCTGCAAAATCAAAAGGAGTACGATTAGTCTCAGCCAACCTAGTAACTACCCACATAAAAACTAAAGGCAATATAAAAAATAAAAATCAAACATTCTCTTGATATTTAATAAAATCTAATAAATTAACACTTAAAATTAAAATTAAAAAAGATAATAAAATTAAAGCTATTCTTACTTCATAAGAAATTGTTTGAGCAACTGAACGTAATCTCCCCAATAATGCATAATTAGAATTTGAAGATCAACCAGCTAATATAATAGTATAAACCCCTAATCTAGAAACCCTCAAAAAAAATAACACTGATAAATTAAAATTTAAATTAACAGTAATAAAAGGTATACATATTCATAAAAACAAAGATAAAAAAAAATTCAATACCGGAGAAAAATAATATAAATTAAAATTAGATATTAAAGGATAATTTTGTTCCTTAGTAAACAACTTAATAGCATCCCTAAAAGGCTGAATTAACCCAATTAAACCCACCTTATTGGGACCTTTACGAATCTGAATATATCCTAAAACTTTCCGCTCTAACAAAGTTAAAAATGCTACCCCAACTAAAACACAAATTATTAATAACAGCCTTGATAAAAATATTATATATAAATCTTTAAAATACAAGTATTATTTGTAAAATTAAATTACATAAAAAGATTCTAAATCTATCGCACTAATCTGCCAAAATAATTAATTCTAATTTTAATTTAATTCAAACTATAAAAAAATTTTTTTAATAATCAATCCTTTCGTACTAAAATATTAAAACCAATTTAAAGATAGAAACCAACCTGGCTCACACCGGTTTAAACTCAGATCATGTAAAATTTTAAAGGTCGAACAGACCTAATTTAACTAGCTTCTACACCAATTATTTATTTTAATCCAACATCGAGGTCGCAATCTTTTTTTTCGATAAGAGCTCTCTAAAAAAATTACGCTGTTATCCCTAAGGTAATTTTATCTTTTAATCAAAAATATTGGATCAAAAAATCATACATTAATGTTTTCAACAAAAAAAGTTAATTTAATTTTTCAATCACCCCAATCAAATAAAATTTAAACTTAAAATTTTATATTCCAATAAATAATAAAAATCTAAATTTTATAAAACTCTAAAGGGTCTTCTCGTCTTTCAAAAAAATTTTAGCTTTTTCACTAAAAAATAGAATTCAAAAAAATTTAATTAGAGACAGTAATTCCCTCATCCAACCTTTCATTCCAGCTTCTAATTAAGAAACTAATGATTATGCTACCTTAGCACGGTCAAAATACCGCGGCCATTCAATAATAATTCAGTGGGCAGGCTAAACCTAAAAATAAAATCAATAAGACATGTTTTTAATAAACAGGTGAAAAATATAATTTGCCGAATTCCTTTGACTAAACTCAAATTTATAATCAATTAAACATTATTAATTTTATACTAATTTTATCATTATTTCTTAATAAATTAAAATTTAAATAAATATTTTAATAAAAAATTTATAAACTAAAAAATAATATTTTTATATAAATAAATTATAACATTTTATTAATAATAGAAACTTCTAATCCTATAATTTTATTTTTTTAATGTAAATAAAATACTTTTATCAAGCTCTAACTTGTCTTTCTAGGTACACTTTCCAGTACACCTACTTTGTTACGACTTATTTCACTTTAAAATGAAAGCGACGGGCGATATGTACATATTTTAGAGCTAAAATCATTATAAATATATATTTATAATTACTTTCAAATCCACATTCAAATCCTTTTAAAAAAAATTATCCTTAAATATTTTTAATGTAACCCATCTCTACTTTATTATAAACTATACCTTGATCTGATTTATTTTTTAATTTAAAATCATGAATATTTAACTTCTCTTAAAATATTCAAACTACAACGATATATAAATTAATAAATAAAGTTTTTCTAATCGTGGACTATCGGTCCGTTCCTGCTCGCTTTAGCTAACGCAGCATTCGAATCGTGCTCTACTAAATTCAAATTTTGCACCTGAACTACAGGCATTATTTCCTGAGCGTTGAAATCATCTTCGCTAGAAAACATACAGCTATCCAGTAAGTACATCATACTTTTCCATACTTAGATTGACTAGGACAAATTAACGATAATTAAAACAATCGCACCATTTCGGCAAAAAGGAGACAGGCCAGAAAAACAGCGGCCCGGAAAGCAGAGGAATTCCAACGATTTCTGGTATTAAAAAACACAGAGACGTACCAAGGAAATGGTACGTAAGAAATTAATTACCATAGAAACACTCTGAATCCAAAATGCCCACCGAAAGTAACCTCACAGAAACCCATACTAGCAGTGAAACTCAATCCTACTCTAATGCTCTAAGACACCAAACCTACAAGTATCCAAGTAAAGAGCAAGCTATCGTGTTCAATTCAATCAATGGAGCTACAATACAAGATTACCTCCTTAAAATTGGGCCATTAGTTAAGCCAGAAAATATACTTTTCTGTTCTCGTATATCAAATAATAGGGTATGCATATATTTATCAAGCAAAGATGTGGTCGACAGGTTCTTAGATAATCATAATGAAATTGTTCTCCAGAATTCTACTATAAAAGTAAGAAGATTAATAACTCCAGCTATCAGGTTGGTAATATCCAACGTTTGCCCCACCATTCCTCACGATATCATAGAAGACAGACTACAACGATTTGGCCTCAATCTTGTATCGCCAATATCATTCTTAAGAATAGGAGCTACCGTTGCGGAATACAGCCACATCCTTAGCTTTAGAAGACAGGTATATATATCTCATACTGAAACAGAAATTCCAGAATCATTTGAAGTAACCCACGAAAACGTCACTTATCGTATTTTCATTTCTTCAGATAATCAAAAATGTTATAAATGCAATACAGCAGGACATATTGCTGCTCGATGCCCAAATAACACACCCAGGTCAGAGCCTCAAATAAATAATATGCAACAAGAACAAAACATAGAAACAGAACAACCTCTAACAGCACATACACCCTCACCAACGTCCAGAAGTACACAACATACACAAGTCGAGCAACAAAGTATCCCAACCACCTCGTCAACATTTACAGAGATAGAACCAGCACCACCTCAGACAACAATTCCACCTCGACAGCCTATGCAGTTAGATCTGTCTAATACCATATCGCCCCAAAATATCACAAACAAGAATGAAGATACCACTACAGTAGGCAAACGTAGTTTTTCTGCAACGGTCACTCCAACCTCAGAGTGTGAAACAGTTTCCAACAAGGCAGATGAACCGTCCTTTTTGAAACCGAAGACCTCCAGCGTGAAAAAATACAAGGCAGATACACCCCCATCACACGTCCCAGAGAGTACACTGCATACACTTAGGGAGTTTATGGCTCGAAACTCTGCATCATTAGTCATAAACTGCGACCAACTGAAAAGCATTTTAGAAAACGCCCATGGAAACCATGACATAATAGAAACCGTGAAAGAACACACCAAGGACATAAAAGGACTGATTGAATCAATATTGCTAATATATCCCCACATCACTGACCGCGCAATAAAAAATAGGTGTACAAGGCTAAGAAAAAAGTTAGAACGACATATCGAGAACGACGGAGACGATTCCTGTGGCGACGCTTCCTCTACGGACTCTCTCTGTTTCTAGGAAATGTTCAAATCTTTACTTCAGTGGAATTTGAATGGCTACTTTACCCGACTGAATATGCTCAAAAAATTAGTAGCGGATTACACTCCAGAAATAATATGTATTCAAGAAACCCATTTCAAAGATTCTAAAGTACACTGCCCCAAAAACTACAAAGGATATTTCAAAAATAGAATTAATACAACAGCGAGTGGTGGGGTAGCAATTTTTGCAAAATCAACCATACCCGTGAAACAAATAAATTTGTCTACAAATTTGGAAGCAGTTGCAATTACTATAGAAGACCACGAAAATTTAAGTATTTGTAATGTTTACATTCCACCTAACCATATCACCGATCACAACGAATTACAATCTCTCCTACAACAAATTCCGTCTCCTAAAATCATTATAGGCGATTTTAACGCACACAATCATATTTGGGGTTCATACAAGAACTGCACAAGAGGAAACATAGTAAAAGACATATTAGACACAGAACATTTGTGTTTGTTAAACAATGGAAGCAACACTAGATTTGATGTAGCATCAGGTAGATTTTCCGCTATCGACTTATCTATCTGCACGCCCAGACTTCTAACCCATCTGGAGTGGAACGTGGCTGACAATTTGTACGACAGTGACCACTACCCCATAATCATTACAAATACAAAGCATGAAACTGCCACTATCACACCAATACAAAAATGGAAATTAAACGACGCCAAATGGGAATGCTTTTCAAATTTTATCGAGGCTAACTTTGGAAAAGCCGAAATCAATGAAGATATAAACATAACCTTAGAAAACTTAAACAACCTAATAATAGAAGCTGCCACAAACTCGATAGGTAAAACGCATTACCTAGCGGAAAGAAATGCTGTTCCCTGGTGGAATAAGGACTGCGACCATGCCATAAGAGCTAGCAAAAGTGCTTTAAATAGAATCAAAAAACACAAAACACTCGAAAACATTATAGAATATAAACAAAAGAGGGCAAAAGCTAGACTTACGATAAAGAGGAGCCAAAAGGAATCCTGGAAACTATTTGTCAGCTCCGTTAACTCTTCGACACCTCTCCACAAAGTCTGGAAAAAAGTTAAAAGCATCTCGGGAATAGCACCTTATAGAAAGATAAGCGCAATAAATTTCAACTCCAAAACCTATACGCAAACAAACGATATTGTAGACATATTAGCTAAGAACTTTGCGCAAAACTCCAGTGATGATAACTATAGCAAAGACTTTCTAGAATACAAACAGGTGGTAGATTCTGAACCAACAACTATCAGCAACATGTCGGACCCAATAAACGACAAAATTAACGAACAGGAATTCAACGAGGCGCTGCGTGAAATGAAAGAATCATCCCCCGGACCTGATGACATACCAGTCCAATTTCTGAAAAACCTACCAACAATAGCAAAAAAACATCTCCTTGAGATATACAACACAATATGGACAAAACAGGAATTTCCAAAAATGTGGAGGCAAGCCATAACAATACCGATCCTTAAGCCAAATAAGTCACCCCTCGATCCTGACTCCTACCGACCAGTATCACTTACATGTACCATGTGCAAACTGTTAGAGAAAATCGTAAACAGGAGGCTTCTATGGAGCATTGAGGCAAGAAACTTGATAGCAGATCAGCAGGCTGGGTTCAGATCAGGCAGGTCATCACTGGACAATATTTTGGACCTCGAAAGCTTCGTAAACGAGGCGTTCATAAACAAGCAGCACTGCATTGCGGTATATTTTGACGTGAACAAAGCCTTCGATACCGCATGGAGAAGTAAAATAGTCAAGCAACTTCAAATCTGGGGCTACGATGGAAATATGTTGGCGTTTATAAGAAACTTCCTTACAGATAGATCTTTCAGAGTCCGCGCCAATGGATCTCTCTCGTCATCACAAGCCCAAGCAAACGGTACCCCTCAGGGCTCAGTCATCAGCCCTACATTGTTCCTGATTGCAATTAATGATGTTATCAGTAATGCTATGAGCCCCATACAGATCCGTTTATATGCTGATGATATGATAATGTATGTGCGAGGCAAGAACCTAGAAACGAGCTCAAATCTACTTCAGAGCACGCTCAACAAAATTGAGCAATGGTCCAAAGTGTCTGGTTTTCGCTTTTCTCCTGAAAAAACAAAATACATAGTATTTTCCAAAAGAAATATACAACAGCAGCCACTGTTATGTCTATCTGGTAAGCAGCTGGAGCATACAAGTGAGATAAAATTTCTAGGAATAATTTTTGACCAGCAACTAAATTGGAAAAGTCATATAAAACAACTCTCACAGTCATGCCAAAAAGGAATCAATCTCTTGAAATGTCTAACAAATAGACAGTGGGGTGCTGAAGGTAAAACACTACTTACCGTATACAGAAACCTAATAAGATCGAAGATAGATTACGGGTGCATCGCCTATGCATCAGCTAAGCAATCACTCTTGAAACAATTAGACACCATACATAACTGTGCTCTACGTATTATTCTCGGCGCTTTCAGAACCACTCCCATCAACAGCCTGTACCAGGAGGCCGGCGAAGCTCCATTATACATGCGAAGACAAATTCTAAGCTTATCCTATGCCACTAAAATCGGTACAAAGCCAAATATACCTACACACAAATATTTATGCTCCAGATCTTCATATAACAGAAACTCTATCGTTGGAATGCCGTTCAATCACAGAATTAAATCTTACATGCAAACCCTCCATATCTCAGAAAATCTTCTGACTGAATCGCAATCGTCATCAGCCATACCACCTTGGATCACACCTACACCGGAAATCATCATGGAGTTGAAAAATTTCGACAAACATAACACACCTGCAACCCTTATCCATCAACATTTTTTAAGAATAATTGATCTTCACCCTGAATATACAACTATCTACACTGATGCATCAAAAAGTGGTCCAAAAGTTGGAGCGGCAATAGTTACGCGCTCACACAAACACACCATAAAACTCCCAGATCAAGCAACCATACTAAGCGGAGAACTTTTTGCCATACTGGAAGCTCTGAAACATGCTCAAACAAGTAACATCAGCAAATCTATCATTGCAACAGACTCACTGATCTCACTGGAACTTATTGGAAAAATGTATACAAGAAATCCTATTGTCAATCAAATACAAGAGATAGCATACCATTTGAATACAAATAACAATAAGATCAAATTCTTATGGGTTCCCTCTCACGTGGGCATCACTGGTAATGAAATAGCAGACCAGGCCGCCAAACAAGCAGCTAATATGAATACTCCTCCATTGTACAACCTGCCGACACCAGACATGAAGATTTACCTAGTCAATCTTATTATCAATCAATGGAATGTCAAATGGAAAAGTAACCCATCCAAACTCCAAGAACTGAAACCAGAATTCGGCCCCTGGACTACCGTGACCACGAGCAGAAGACATCAAACACTAGTCAGCCGGCTACGTTTGGGTCATACCAGAGCAACCCACGGCCATCTCATCGCAGGCACAAATGAACCTCTCTGTGACATATGTGACGTGAAATTATCAGTGAACCATTTACTTGTGGAGTGCCCTATGTTAGAAATTTTTAGGCTAAGAAATAACATCAATGGACCACTCAGTGTAATATTAGGCCCAAATTGTAATGTGCAAAATATTATTAAGTACCTGAGAGATATTAATTATCTACATAAACTGTAAATACTCGGCCGCTAATGACCTTTCAGGTTTATGCGGAAAATAAAGAAAAAAAAAAAAAAATCGTGGACTATCAATTACAGGACAGGTTCCTCTGAAAAGACTAAAATACCGCCAAATTTTTTAATTTTCAAGAACATAACTTTTACTAATTTAGCATCTATAAACTTACATTTAAAATAATAGGGTATCTAATCCTAGTCTAAAAATAAATTTTCAAGCCTCATCTCAAATTAATAATCTTAATTAAAATTTAAAATTTCACCTAATAAATTTTAATTTAAAAATTAAAATCAAAAATAAATTAACTTTAACTAAAAAAATTAAATTATATTATTTGTTTAACCGCAACTGCTGGCACAAATTTTGTTAATATTTAAATCTATACCTAAATCTAAATTACTTTAATATTTAATTTTATTTACTGTGAATAATAATTTAAATACATATTATTTAAATACATAATATTTTCACACTAAAATTTACATATAATTATAAGAAAAATCCAACTTTATAGCCAAAACCAAACTTTTTTTTGACTATCGTCAGCTAACATACTAATTATCCTGTAAATCCCGAAACTTCTTAATAAAACCCCCCACTCAAACTTCGGCTAATACAAAAAAAAAAATTACCCATAAAAAATTATTGATAAAAATCACAGACCTTAAATGTGATAACATAATTATTAATTTAACTCGCGAAAAAATAGCTAATTCGGCCCTAAGAAGCCCTGTTCTTAAGGCTCGACCCTGCCTCCATATTCCCCAATACGAGACAGGAGGGACTCGCAAAACCCCTAAAATTTTCTAAAAAAAGCCAAAGATTAACTAACAAATTACTAGAACTTTTCAGAAAATTTTTTTACAAAAAAAAATATCACAAACATAAAAATAATTTTGCCGGTAAATAATTTTAAAATTATTTTTAAATAATTTAATTAAATTATCTATTTAATTCGTATAAAGTTTAAAATTATAATAGAGATAGGGTACTTTTTTTTTTCATTATCTTTACTCTATCATTAAAAATTATAAATCTATATTGATATTAATATTAATTTTTATATTACCTTTAAATATACTTAGTACTACTTAAATTAAATTATAAATAATTTCTTTTTTTACCTTTTTACATAGGTTTTTATTATTTAAGAACTTCTTCAGTATTATTTAGAGCTTTTGAATGGATACGGCATCTATTATTTTATTAAACTTTAAATATTCTTATAGATCTCTATACATTAATATTATGATATATTATTTAAATTTTAATATATATATATATATATATATATATATATATATATATAATGGATATGTATTACGTTAATCTTTATTTTAAAAAAAAAAATTTTTTTTTTTTCATTCAGGACCAAAAAATCCCGAATATTTACTAATACTCATTTTTTTACAATTTTGGTCAAAAAAAAAAAAATCACTAAATGCAACTTTTTTTTCATTTTTTTTTAAATTTATCTAAAAAAAAAATAATATTAAATTCGCTATAAAAAAAAAAAATTACCATTTTTATGTTTGAGGTCATTTTTTTTTTTTTTAAGTAATTAACTCGTGTGTAGTGCCTGAATAAAGGACAATTTTGATAGAATTGATCATGTACTAATAAGTACCTTCACATTTACCCCTCCCTCTTCACTTTATCACAAAATTAAAAAGATAAGCTAACTAAGCTACTGGGTTCATACCCCACTTATAAAGGTCAAATCCTTTTCTTTTTAATCTTCAAATTTTATAAAATTTTATTTTTAAATATCTTATTTTTTAGAACTTTAATTGTTATTTCTTCATATTCCTGACTCAGAATATGAATAGGACTTGAAATTAATTTATTATCAATTTTACCATTAATGGCTAATCCTAAAAACCTCTACCCCTCTGAAGCAGCTATAAAATATTTTATTACCCAAACTTTAGCCTCATTAATTCTTCTCTTTTCAATTTTATTATCAATAAATATAAAGGAATTTCTTCCCCAAAATTCCTCAAATATATTAATCTTAATTATTAATTCGTCATTATTTTTAAAAGCAGGAGCAGCCCCCTTTCATGCTTGATTCCCCGAAGTTATTGAAGGATTAAACTGAGAAAATTGCTTATTAATAATAACATGACAAAAAATTGCCCCTATAATAATTTTAATTCATAATTTAAATATATTTTTCTATTTATCTTGAATTATTTTAATTTCTTCTATTCTTAGAGGAATTTACGGATTAAATCAAACTAGACTACGAAAAATTCTAGCCTATTCTTCAATCAATCATATTGCCTGAATATTATCAAGAATACTTAATTTTAAATTAATTTGATTATTATATTTTAATATTTATGTAATTTTAGTTTTTAATTTAATTATAATTTTCAAATATTTTAATATTTACTATATAAATCAATTAAATTTAATTTTTAATTCAAATAAATTATTAAATTTTCTATTTATTGCAAATTTCTTATCATTAGGTGGCTTACCGCCTTTTCTTGGTTTTCTCCCCAAATGGCTAACAATTATGAATTTAACTTCAAATCAATTTTATAGCCTTACCTTAATTCTCATTATTTCAACATTAATTACTTTATTTTTTTATATTCGTTTAACGTTTAGATCTTTTTTATTAATAAAAGTCGAATCAATTTTCAAATCAAGAATTGTTGGTAATTTTTGATTTTTTTCTTTTAATTTTATTTCCCTAGCTAGATTATTGACTTACGCCATAATTCCGAACTTTTTCTAATTCTAAGAATTTAAACGATGAAATTTTATTAAACCAAACATTCATTAACAAAAATAAATTAATTGTTATTGGTTAATTAAATTTTATGGTTTTTTAATTTATTATTAAAAAATTTTTAAATTTTCTTAGATTTATCCCCAGACGGCTGATAATTATAAATTTAACTTTAAATTAATTTTATAGCCCTGCCTTGATTTTTACTATTTTAACATTAAGTAATTTCTTTATACCCACCTAACGTCTAAATTTTTTTTATTAATAAAAATCAAATCAATTTTCAAATCAAGAATTATTGGTAATTTTTAATTTTTTTCTTTTAATTTTATTTCCCTAGCTGGATTATTGACTTACACCATAATTCCGAACTTTTTCTAATTCTAAGAATTTAAACGATGAAATTTTATTAAACCAAATATTCATTAACAAAAATAAATTAATTGTTATTGGTTAATTAAATTTTATGGTTTTCTAGTCTATTATTAAAAAATTTTTAAATTTTCCTAGATTTATCCCCAAATAGCTAATAATTATAAATTTAACTTTAAATTAATTTTATAGCCCTGCCTTGATTTTTACTATTTTAACATTAATTAATCTCTTTATACTCACCTAACGTCTAAATCTTTTTTATTAATAAAAGTCGAATCAATTTTCAAATCAAAAATTATTGGTAATTTTTAATTTTTTTCTTTTAATTTTATTTTCCTAGCTAGATTACTGATTTACGCTATAATTCCGAACTTTTTCTAATTCTAAGAATTTAAACGATGAAATTTTATTAAACCAAATATTCATTAACAAAAATAAATTAATTGTTATTGGTTAATTAAATTTTATGGTTTTCTAGTCTATTATTAAAAAATTTTTAAATTTTCCTAGATTTATCCCCAAATAGCTAATAATTATAAATTTAACTTTAAATTAATTTTATAGCCCTGCCTTGATTTTTACTATTTTAACATTAATTAATCTCTTTATACTCACCTAACGTCTAAATCTTTTTTTATTAATAAAAGTCAAATCAATTTTCAAATCAAAAATTATTGGTAATTTTTAATTTTTTTCTTTTAATTTTATTTTCCTAGCTAGATTACTGATTTACGCTATAATTCCGAACTTTTTCTAATTCTAAGAATTTAAACGATGAAATTTTATTAAACCAAATATTCATTAACAAAAATAAATTAATTGTTATTGGTTAATTAAATTTTATGGTTTTCTAGTCTATTATTAAAAAATTTTTAAATTTTCCTAGATTTATCCCCAAATAGCTAATAATTATAAATTTAACTTTAAATTAATTTTATAGCCCTGCCTTGATTTTTACTATTTTAACATTAATTAATCTCTTTATACTCACCTAACGTCTAAATCTTTTTTTATTAATAAAAGTCGAATCAATTTTCAAATCAAAAATTATTGGTAATTTTTAATTTTTTTCTTTTAATTTTATTTTCCTAGCTAGATTACTAATTTACGCTATAATTCCGAACTTTTTCTAATTCTAAGAATTTAAACGATGAAATTTTATTAAACCAAACATTCATTAACAAAAATAAATTGACTATTACTGATTAACTAAATTTTATTACCCCCCCCCCTTCACTCTGAGTTATCCTTAGGATAGATTAACCATCCGAGCTAGCCTTCATTTTAAATTATTCTATAGCCATTCCAAAATTATTTTAATTTTTCACTATATATGTAAATTTATAATAAATTTACTTTAATTAAAAATTATTTTACTAATTTAACCAAAATTAAAAAAAATGTATGAATTTTACTATTAAAATTTAAATTTTTAGGGACTTAGTAAAATTTACATAAATTTGTTAATTTTATAAATTTTATATAAATTTATAATAAATTTGCTTTAATTAAAAATTATTTTACTAATTTAACCAAAATTAAAAAAAAATGTATAAATTTTACTATTAAAATTTAAATTTTTAGGGACTTAGCAAAATTTACATAAATTTGTAAATTTTATAAATTTTATACAGATTTATAATAAATTTGCTTTAATTAAAAATTATTTTACTAATTTAATCAAAATCAAAAAAATTATATGAATTTTATTATTAAAATTTAAATTTTTAAGAGCTTAGCAAAATTTATATAAATATGTATATCCATGCATAAATAATTTTTAATTAATTAATAAAAATTATTTATCATAATTATATTTTAATAATTTATTTAATAATTTTTAATGAATTAGTAAAAATTATTTAATAAATTATAGTTATTTTATAATAAAATAATATTATAATAATTATAATTATCTAATAAATTAAAATTATTTAATAAATATAATTATAGTATTATTTATTAAATCATTAAAATAAATAATATTAAAATGAATTTCAATAATTTTTAATGAATTAGTAAAAATTATTGAAATTTATTAAATAAATAATATTATTAAAATAAATTCTAATAATTTTTAATGAATTAATAAAAATTATTGAAATTTATTTTGATAAATCAATAACTATTATTTATTAAAAATTATTAAAATAATATTAAAATAAATTTTAATAATTTTTAATAAACCAATAAAAATTATTTAATAAATAATTAATAATCATTAATTTTTATAAATTAATAATTATTATTATAAATTAAATTTCAATAATTTTTAATAAACTAATAAAAATTATTTAACAAATAATTATTAATTTTTATGAATCAACAATTATAAAATAAATTTCAATAATTTTTAATAAACTAATAAAAATTATTTAACAAATAATTATTAATTTTTATAAATCAACAATTATAAAATAAATTTCAATAATTTTTAATGAACTAATAAAAATTATTGATTTTTATAAATAATATTATTATTAGTTAAAAATTATTAAATAGATAATTTAATTATTTAAGTAAACTTAAAGGATTTAAGTTATTTTTAAACTCTTAACCTTCAAAGTTAAAAATAGGGGATAGCCCCCTAAGCCTTAAAAGTTTAGAAATACTTTACCTTTAAATTTGCAATTTAATATCATCACTGAATATAAGACTAATTATATAATCATCAATAAATACTAAAATTAATGGTGAAAGAAATTTAAATTTCATAAATAAATTTACAATTTATTACCTATTATCAGCCATTTCACCAAATTACCGAATAAATGATTATTTTCCACTAATCATAAAGATATTGGTACATTATACTTTATTTTTGGGGCCTGAGCTGGGATAGCAGGTACCTCACTAAGAATATTAATTCGAGCTGAATTAGGTAACCCAGGATCACTAATTGGAAATGATCAAATTTATAACGTAATCGTTACTGCACATGCTTTCATTATAATTTTTTTTATAGTTATACCAATTATAATTGGAGGATTCGGAAACTGACTTGTTCCCCTAATATTAGGAGCCCCTGATATGGCTTTCCCACGAATAAATAATATAAGATTTTGATTACTACCTCCCTCATTAATTCTCCTTTTAATAAGAAGGCTAGTCGAAAGAGGGGCAGGTACTGGGTGAACAGTTTACCCCCCATTAGCCAGTAACATTGCCCATAGAGGATCATCTGTTGACTTAGCCATTTTTAGGCTTCATTTAGCAGGAATCTCCTCTATTCTAGGAGCTGTAAATTTTATTACTACTGTAATCAATATACGACCAAGAGGAATAAAAATAGACCAAATACCCCTATTCTCATGGGCAGTTACAATCACAGCAATTTTACTCCTTCTTTCACTCCCAGTATTAGCCGGTGCTATTACCATATTATTAACAGACCGAAATTTAAACACTTCATTCTTTGACCCCGCAGGAGGGGGAGACCCTATTCTCTATCAACACTTATTTTGATTCTTCGGCCACCCAGAAGTCTATATTTTAATTTTACCAGGATTTGGTATAATTTCCCATATTATTAGGCAAGAAAGAGGTAAAAAGGAAGCCTTTGGCACTCTTGGAATAATTTATGCTATAATAGCAATTGGATTATTAGGATTTGTAGTATGAGCCCACCATATATTCACTATTGGAATAGATGTAGATACACGAGCCTATTTTACCTCTGCAACTATAATTATTGCGGTCCCTACTGGAATTAAAGTATTTAGATGATTAGCAACTTTTCATGGTACACAAATTTTAAATAGACCTGTAACCATATGAGCCTTAGGATTTGTCTTTCTTTTCACGGTGGGAGGATTAACGGGAGTAGTCTTAGCTAACTCTTCAATTGATATTATCCTTCATGATACTTACTACGTAGTTGCCCACTTTCACTATGTTCTTTCTATGGGAGCTGTATTTGCTATTATAGCAGGAATTATTCAATGATTCCCTCTTTTTACCGGAGTTACATTAAACAATTATTTCTTAAAAATTCAATTTATTATTATATTTATTGGAGTAAATTTAACATTTTTTCCACAACATTTCCTAGGACTTAGGGGGATACCTCGTCGTTACTCAGACTACCCTGACGCTTTCTTAATCTGAAATATAGTTTCTTCAATTGGGTCAATCATTTCATTAATAGGAATTATCTATTTCTTATTTATCGTATGAGAAAGTTTATCTTCACAACGAAAAGCTCTAAGAAGACTAAGAATGATTTCCTCAATTGAATGACTTCAAGCATATCCTCCCGATGAACACAGCTACTCTGAATTACCATTATTAACAAATTAAAAACATTCTAATATGGCAGATTAGTGCATTGGATTTAAACCCCAAAAATAAAGTTTAAACTTTTTTTAGAAATTTTTACATGAAAAACGATACTTTTACAAGATAGGGCCTCACCTTTAATAGAACAATTAACTTTCTTTCACGACCACGCACTCTTAATTTTAATTATTATTACGGTTCTCGTTGGCCAATTAATATTAACCCTATTCACAAATAAATATATCCACCGTTACTTACTTGAAGGACAAACAATTGAAATTATTTGAACAGTCCTACCTGCAATTACTCTAATTTTTATTGCCGTGCCATCTCTCCGACTAATTTATATCTTAGACGAAATCAATAACCCAATAATTACTATTAAATCCATTGGACATCAATGATATTGATCTTACGAATATTCTGATTTTAAAAATATTGAATTTGATTCTTACATAATTCCAATTGATGAAATAAAACCATGAAACTTTCGACTTTTAGATGTTGATAATCGAATTACAGTACCCTATGAGTCTCAGATCCGAATAATTATTACAGCTGCAGATGTTATTCATTCATGAACTATCCCTTCATTAGGAGTAAAAATTGATGCTACACCAGGCCGATTAAATCAAACTAGCTTTATTATTAATCGAGCGGGTTTATTTTTTGGGCAATGCTCAGAAATCTGTGGGGCAAATCATAGATTTATACCTATTGTTATTGAAAGAATTACTCCTAACTTTTTCATTAAATGAATTTCTAAAATAACTGAAATCTCATTAGATGGCTGAAAGTAAGCAATGGATTTTTAAACCATTAATAGTAAATTTACACCTACTTCTAATGAATAAAAAAAATTTAGTTAAAATTTATAACATTAGCTTGTCAAGCTAAAATTATTATTATAATAATAATTTTTAATTCCCCAAATAGCACCACTAAATTGACTAACTTTAATAACTTTTTTTATTATAATCGTCTTAATTTTTAATTCAATAAATTTTTTTTCATTTATTTATCCTATTAAAAATTCTAAATCATTACAAAAAAAAACTACTTTATATAATTGAAAATGATAATAAATTTATTTTCTTCTTTTGATCCTAGAACTGGGATAAATTTATCCCTTAATTGAATAAGAACCTTTATTGGTATTATTATCATTCCCCCATTATTTTGATTTATTCCCTCGCGACTTAATATAATATGAATCAAAATTACTACCCTACTTCATAAAGAATTTAAAGTCCTAATTAATAATAATAAATCTCAAGGAAGAACATTAATATTTATCTCTTTATTTTCATTAATTTTATTTAACAATTTTTTAGGCTTATTCCCCTATATTTTTACAAGAACAAGACAACTTGTTTTAACTCTTACACTAGCCTTACCCCTCTGATTAAGCTTTACAATCTTTGGATGAATTAATAATACAATACACATATTTACACATCTTGTACCACAAGGAACACCTAATTTACTTATACCATTTATAGTATTAATTGAATCTATTAGTAATATTATCCGACCCGGTACATTAAGTATTCGTCTATCAGCTAATATAATTGCAGGACACCTACTAATAACCCTTCTAGGAAGAACCGGCCCCTCCTTATCATTATTCATAATTAATATCTTAATCATAACCCAAATTTTATTATTAATCTTAGAAACAGCTGTTTCTATTATTCAATCTTATGTATTTGTAGTATTAAGAACCCTTTATTCTAGAGAAGTTAATTAATGACAATCCATAAAAATCACCCCTACCACTTAGTAGATGTAAGACCCTGGCCTATCCTAGGATCTCTAGGTACTATAACAACTATAATAGGAATAATTAAATGATTCCATCTTTATGAAAAAAATTTATTTTTTTTAGGAAACATAATCATATTATTAGTTATATTTCAATGATGACGTGATATTGTACGTGAAGGAACATTTCTAGGATATCATACCTGAAAAGTAACTATGGGTCTTCGATGGGGAATAATCTTATTTATTACATCAGAAGTCTTATTCTTTGTGTCATTTTTTTGAAGATTTTTCCATAACTCCTTAAGACCAAGTATTGATTTAGGCATAAATTGACCTCCTAAAAGAATTCAACCTTTTAACCCCATAGAAATCCCTCTCTTAAATACTATCATCTTATTAACATCCGGACTAACTGTTACTTGAGCCCATCATAGATTAATAGAAAATAATTTTACTCAAACTCTTCAAGGATTAAGACTAACAGTTTTACTAGGAATTTATTTTACAATTCTTCAAGCTTATGAGTACTACGAAGCACCATTTACAATCTCAGATTCAGTGTATGGATCCTCATTTTTTATTTGTACCGGATTCCATGGACTTCACGTAATAATTGGATCTACATTTTTATTAGTTTGTTTAATTCGCCATTATCTAAACCACTTCTCTTCAATCCACCATTTCGGATTTGAAGCAGCAGCTTGATACTGACATTTTGTTGATGTAATTTGACTATTTCTTTATATCTCTATTTACTGATGAGGTAGATAAATTTTATTTATATAATATAATTATTATATTTGACTTCCAATCAAAAAATCTAGTTAAACTAGTATAAATAATAAAAATCCTATCTTTTTTAGCTATAATAATCCTATTAATTTCCTCATTATTAATCTTAATTTTAAATATTTGCTCAAAAAAAAACTTTATTGATCGAGAAAAAAGTAGCCCATTTGAATGCGGATTTGACCCTAAATCAGCTGCTCGATTACCATTTTCTTTACATTTTTTTTTAATCGCAATCATTTTTTTAATTTTTGATGTAGAGATTACCCTCTTATTACCAATAATTCCAAGAATAACAATTTCTAATATTTTTAGATATACATATATTATTGCATTTTTTTTACTAATTCTTTTAATTGGTCTCTATCATGAGTGAAATCAGGGGGCCTTAGATTGAACTTCTTCTTAGGATAATAGTTAATTATAACATTTAACTTGCACTTAAAAAGTATTGAAACTCTCAATTTATCTTAAATAAGAAGCAAAATTTTGCATTTAGTTTCGACCTAAAAATTTGGTGAAAAATTCACCCTTATTTTTAATTGAAACCAAAAAGCGGTATATCACTGTTAATGATAAAATTGAGAAAATTCTCCAATTAAGGAAATATGTGATTCAAAGATAAGCTTCTAACTTAATCTTTAAGCGATGAAATTCGTTTATATTTCTCCATAATTTATATAGTTTAATAAAACATTACATTTTCATTGTAAAATTAGAAATCTATTTTCTTATAAATAAAATTACTTAAAAGTATATCTACTACCTTAATATCTTCAATATTAAACTCTAAATTTTAAGCTATTTAAGTAAATATTTAATAATAAAAACACAACTCATAAAATTAATAATAAAAAATAAATTTTTAAATGACTACGTGAAAACCCCTGAGACACCTGAGAAAATTCAGCTAATAACTTTAAATTTTTCCCCCCATAATATTCATGCCAACCTTGATCAAAAATTTTTGTATAAACTTTACCTAAAAATAAAGGATAATAATTAACCCCTAAAGTAGAAATTAAGGGTATATTTCATATTAAAGATCTAAATAATCTAAAAGTCATAAATTTTATACTTTTTAAACTATAACCTAATTTAAACTTGGCCACTTCATACCCAATAAATATTCCTATAATAATTATAATTAAAGCCATTAATTTTATCACTATAGGTAAACAAATAAAAATAGGTTCAAAAAACATAACTCATTCAAGCAATCTACCCCTAAAAATAACAAATAAAATTAAACCTCCTATACCCTTAAGTATAATTATTCTTAATTCTCTAACAACATTTAGAGACAAAAAATTAAAATCTCCAATTAAAGAATAATAAGATAAACGAAACCTATAACTTACTGTTAAACCAATTGAAATATATATAATAATATAAATATAAATATTTAAATAATTTATAGATATAAATTCAACAATTAAATCCTTAGAAAAAAACCCAGATAAAAATGGAAGACCACATAAAGATAAATTACAAATATTAAAAAAAGTACAAGTTATAGGTATCTTTTCTATCAAATTTCCTATATAACGAATATCCTGACAATTTATTATATTATGAATAATATTTCCTGCACATATAAACAATAAAGCCTTAAATAAAGCATGAACTAATAAATGAAAAAATGTAAGTTTATACCTACCTAAAGCTAAAATACTTATTATTAAACCTAGCTGCCTCAAAGTAGAAAGTGCAATAATTTTTTTTAAATCATATTCAAAATTAGCTGCTAACCCAGATATAAATATAGTTATTCTAACTACAAACAATAATAAATACAACAAATTATCCGTTAAAGAAAAATTAAACCGAATTAATAAATATACTCCAGCTGTTACTAATGTTGAAGAATGAACTAAAGAAGAAACAGGGGTAGGTGCAGCCATAGCAGCAGGTAACCAAGAAGAAAAGGGGATTTGAGCACTCTTAGTTATCGCCGCTAAAACAATTAAATAACTAATTATTTCTATAATACTATCACCTTTTATTATTTCTAAATAATAAATATAATTTCAACTACCAAAATTTATTATTCAAGCAATAGCCATTAAAATGGCCACATCACCAATCCGATTAGACAAAGCAGTCAATATTCCAGCATTATAAGATTTTATATTTTGATAATAAATAACTAAACAATAAGAAACTAACCCTAAACCATCCCATCCCAATAAAATAGAAATTATATTAGGACTAATAATCAATAATATTATAGATAAAACAAATAAAATAACTAATAAAATAAACCGAGTTAAATTCTTCTCTTCAGCTATATATTCCGCCCTATAATAAATTACTATTGAAGAAATAAATAATACAAATCTTATAAATAATAAAGATATCCAATCAAGTAAAATTACCATTATTACAGAATTTGAATTTAATGTTAATACTTCATACTCAATTATTACCCTATAATTTTTATTTATAAATTTCAATCCTATAATAAATAAAAAAATACTAAAAAATAAAAACAATTTAAAATAACTATATAATAATTTTATAATTCAAAATAAAAATTTTATATCTCTGATATCACAAATCAATATTTTTAATTAAACTATTTGAATAAATTCATAAAACTCACAATTCACTCTTAATAATTATAAAATTTAAAGGTAATCAATGCAATAACAATAATAAATACTCCCGAAAAACCCCTTGATAAACTGAATACATGCCCGAATAATAAAGCCCGTGTTGAGAATAAGAAAATAAATATAGAGAATAAACTGCCCTAAAAAATGATAAAAATATAAGTAAAATTATACTTAAACTTCTATATGAAACTAAACTATTTAATAAAATAATCTCCCCTATAAGATTCAGTGAAGGAGGGGCGGCTATATTAGAAGAACATAACATAAATCACCAAAAAGAAAGACTAGGTATTATATTTAATAGCCCTTTATTCAAATATAATCTACGCCTATGAATACGCTCATATACAATATTAACCAAGCAAAACAAGCCTGAAGAACATAATCCATGGGCCAATATCATTACTAGAGAACCCCAAAATCCTCAAATATTTAAAGTTATAATTCCTGCTAAAACTATCCCCATATGGGCTACTGACGAATAAGCAACTAAAGACTTCATATCCCTTTGATACACACAAATTAAAGAAACAAAAAATCCACCCACTAAAGAAATAGTAACAATAATAAAATTAATCTTCAACCCAACTAAAATAAACAATGATATTAAACGAAATAACCCATATCCCCCCAATTTTAATATAACTCCCGCTAAAATCATAGAACCTGAAATAGGGGCCTCTACATGAGCTTTAGGAAGCCATAAATGAATAAAAAATATAGGTATCTTAACAAAAAAAACTAAATTTATACAAAAATATATTAATAAATTAAATTGATAATTTATAAATATTAATATCATAGTACCCATGCAATTATATATATAAAAAATAGAAATTATCATTGGTAATGAAACCAGTAAAGTATAAAATAATAAATAAATACCCGCCTCAATACGCTCCGGCTGATAGCCTCATCCTATAATCAAAATTAAAGTTGGAATTAAACTTACCTCAAAAAATACATAAAAAATAAATAAATTTATTGAAGAAAAAACTAAAAATAAACTTATTATTAATAATAACACTATTAAATTAAATAAATAATAATAATTATCAATTTTATAAATCTTCTCTCTAGCCAATAATATTAAAGCACAAATTCAAAACCTTAGTAAAATAAAAATATAAACTAATAAATCATTTCCAAATAAATAAGAAACATTTAAATATAAATTATTGAAACTATAATTTATCATAAATATAAAAGATAAAATAAAAAAACAATTTACTATTAATCAATAATTATAACAAAAACATAAAGGAATTAAAAACAACAAAGTAATCAAAAATTTTATCATAAAGAAGAAAAAGTTAAAATATTATCATTTCCATGTACCCGAATTATCAAAACTAAAATAGAAAGACCCAATACACCCTCACAAACTCTCATAGATAAAAAAATTATAGAAAAAAAATACTCATAATTCATCTTACCTAAATACATTATAATAATAAAATATAATGCAATTACAGTAAACTCCAAACTCAAAAGTATTAACAATAAATGTTTACGTTTCAAAATAAAAGATACTAGTCCAGCAATAAAAAAAAAAGATATAAAAATTAACATTAATAATTTTAATAAAAATAAAAATACAAATACATTTTAAAAAGTTTTAATAATTTAATTTAAAATATTGGTCTTGTAAACCAAAAATAAGATTCTCTTTTAAAACTTCAGAGAAAAGGACCTATTACCTTATCTTTAATCTCCAAAATTAAAATTTTAATAAACTATTCCCTGATATCTACACCCTAATTCTAAGCTTTATAATAATTATATCTTCAATATTTATATTATTAAACCACCCCCTATCAATAGGCTTAATTTTATTAATTCAAACTACCCTTACCACTTTAATTATAGGAATTAATAATCTAAATTATTGATACTCCTATATTCTTTTCCTTATTATAATTGGAGGAATATTAATTTTATTCATTTATATGACAAGTATTGCTTCAAATGAAAAATTTAAATTTTCAACAAATCTATTTATTTTATTTAATATCCAATTAATAATTTCCCTAACAATACTAATTCTAGACCAATATTTCGTAAATATAACATTTTTTAAAACTAATTTATTTAAGCAAGACTTATTGATAAATTATCAATTTTCTATAAACAAATATTTTAACTACCCCTCAAATTGGATTTTGTATATAATAATTATCTACCTTTTAATTACACTAATTATAGTAGTAAAAATTACTAATATAAACCAAAGAGGACCCCTACGCCAAATAAATTAATGAAAATAAATTTGCGTAAAACACACCCATTAATTAAAATTTTCAATAATTCTCTAATTGATCTCCCAACCCCATCAAGAATCTCATCTTTATGAAATTTTGGCTACCTTCTAGGATTATGTCTAACACTTCAAATTTTAACCGGTATTTTCTTAGCTATACACTACTGCCCCAATATTGAATTAGCCTTTAATAGTGTGGCCCATATTTGTCGTAATGTCAATTATGGATGACTAATCCGAACACTCCATGCTAATGGAGCTTCTTTTTTTTTTATTTGTCTCTATATTCATATTGGACGAGGACTTTATTATAGATCCTATAATCTTAAAGAAACCTGAATAATTGGAGTAACAATCTTTTTCCTAGTAATAGCCACCGCTTTCTTAGGGTATGTGTTACCCTGAGGTCAAATATCTTTTTGAGGGGCCACAGTTATTACTAATTTAGTCTCTGCTATCCCATATTTAGGAACTTCTATTGTCCAATGAATTTGGGGGGGATTCGCAGTCGATAACGCTACTTTGACCCGATTCTTTGCATTTCATTTTTTATTACCATTTATCGTTACTGCATTTGTAATTATCCATCTCTTATTCCTCCACCAAACAGGATCAAATAACCCCCTCGGAACTATAAAAAATATTGATAAAATCCCATTCCACCCCTATTTCACATATAAAGACATTTTAGGCATATTAATTATATTATTTTTATTAACATTTTTAACACTCTATTCACCCTATTTTCTAGGAGACCCTGATAATTTCACACCAGCAAATCCCTTAGTAACTCCTGCCCATATTAAGCCAGAATGATACTTCTTATTCGCCTATGCAATCCTACGATCAATTCCTAACAAATTAGGAGGAGTAATTGCTCTCGTCCTATCAATTGCAATTTTATATATCATACCCTTCACAAATAAAAAAAAATTCAATAGGACCCAATTTTATCCAATCAATAAACTTTTATTTTGAAGAATATTTACTACTATCCTTCTATTAACGTGAATCGGTGCACGACCGGTAGAAGACCCCTACATTTTTATTGGACAACTACTAACTGTAATTTATTTTATATACTATATTATTAATCCAATAATTCACAAAATATGAGATAATTTAATTTTTTAAAGTTAATGAACTTGTATAAGTATATATTTTGAAAATATAAAAAAGAAATAAAAATTTTCTATTAACTTCTAATTTTAAACTTTATACGCATTAAATAATTTAACAATATTTATATTTACCCTTCCCCCCCACCTTATCATTAACTCAAACTATTAAATATAATTATATTTATCGCCCTCAAACCGATTCCTTAAGTATCAAAAACTTATGTACATCATATACTAAAATATATATATATATATATATATATATATATATATATATATATATATATATATATATATATATATATATTATTATTCTTATTTTTATTATCATTTAATTATTAATTATCAAATTAATTATATTTAATTATTAACAAAATTTCAATTTTAAATTTTTAACTTAGTTAATAAAATTTAATAATTAAAAATTTAATTTTAATTTACAAAAAACTCAAAAATTATCCCAATGATTTGCTTTGTTCAACAAAATTTAGTACACAAAAAATTTAGGAAAATTAATTTTTTAAAGAGATCTCTAATTATCCCAATGATTTGCTTTGTTCAGCAAAATCTAGTACGCAAAAAATTTAGTAAATTTAATTTTTTAAAGAGATCTCTAAATTATCCCAATGATTTGCCTTGTTCAACAAAATTTAGTACATAAAAAATTTAGTAAATTTAATTTTTTAAAGAGATCTCTAAATTATCCCAATGATTTGCTTTGTTCAACAAAATTTAGTACGCAAAAAATTTAGTAAATTTAATTTTTTAAAGAGATCTCTAAATTATCCCAATGATTTGCTTTGTTCAACAAAATTTAGTACGCAAAAAATTTAGTAAATTTAATTTTTTAAAGAGATCTCTAAATTATCCCAATGATTTGCTTTGTTCAACAAAATTTAGTACGCAAAAAATTTAGTAAATTTAATTTTTTAAAGAGATCTCTAAATTATCCCAATGATTTGCTTTGTTCAACAAAATTTAGTACGCAAAAAATTTAGTAAATTTAATTTTTTAAAGAGATCTCTAAATTATCCCAATGATTTGCTTTATTCAACAAAATTTAGTACACAAAAAATTTAGTAAATTTAATTTTTTAAAGAGATCTCTAAATTATCCCAATGATTTGCTTTGTTCAACAAAATTTAGTACGCAAAAAATTTAGTAAATTCAATTTTTTAAAGAGATCTCTAAATTATCCCAATGATTTGCTTTGTTCAACAAAATTTAGTACACAAAAAATTTAGTAAATTTAATTTTTTAAAGAGATCTCTAAATTATCCCAATGATTTGCTTTGTTCAACAAAATTTAGTACGCAAAAAATTTAGTAAATTTAATTTTTTAAAGAGATCTCTAAATTATCCCAATGATTTACTTTGTTCAACAAAATTTAGTACGCAAAAAATTTAGTAAATTTAATTTTTTAAAGAGATCTCTAAATTATCCCAATGATTTGCTTTGTTCAACAAAATTTAGTACGCAAAAAATTTAGTAAATTTAATTTTTTAAAGAGATCTCTAAATTATCCCAATGATTTGCTTTGTTCAACAAAATTTAGTACGCAAAAAATTTAGTAAATTTAATTTTTTAAAGAGATCTCTAAATTATCCCAATGATTTGCTTTGTTCAACAAAATTTAGTACACAAAAAATTTAGTAAATTTAATTTTTTAAAGAGATCTCTAAATTATCCCAATGATTTGCTTTGTTCAACAAAATTTAGTACGCAAAAAATTTAGTAAATTTAATTTTTTAAAGAGATCTCTAAATTATCCCAATGATTTACTTTGTTCAACAAAATTTAGTACGCAAAAAATTTAGTAAATTTAATTTTTTAAAGAGATCTCTAAATTATCCCAATGATTTGCTTTGTTCAACAAAATTTAGTACGCAAAAAATTTAGTAAATTTAATTTTTTAAAGAGATCTCTAAATTATCCCAATGATTTGCTTTGTTCAACAAAACAAAATATTAAATTAATTTAGACCCCTAAAAAACTAAATTTTCCTAAATTTTTTGTGTACTAAATTTTGTTGAACAAAACAAAACGTCGGATTAATTTAGAGACATCTTTTAAAAATTAAATTTTCCTAAATTTTTTGTGTACTAAATTTTGTTGAACAAAGTAAAACGTCGGGTTAATTTAGAGACATCTTTTAAAAATTAAATTTTCCTAAATTTTTTGTGTACTAAATTTTATTGAACAGAGCAAAACGTCGGATTAATTTAGAGACTCCTAAAAAACTAAATTTTCCTAAATTTTTTGTGTACTAAATTTTGTTGAACAAAGCAAAACGTCGGGTTAATTTAGAGACTCCCAAAAAACTAAATTTTCCTAAATTTTTTGTGTACTAAATTTTGTTGAACAGAGCGAAACGTCGGGTTAATTTAGAGACATCTTTTAAAAATTAAATTTTCCTAAATTTTTTGTGTACTAAATTTTGTTGAACAGAGCAAAACGTCGGGTTAATTTAGAGACTCCTAAAAAACTAAATTTTCCTAAATTTTTTGTGTACTAAATTTTGTTGAACAGAGCGAAACGTTGGGTTAATTTAGAGACATCTTTTAAAAATCAAATTTTCCTAAATTTTTTGTGTACTAAATTTTATTGAACAGAGCAAAACGTCGGATTAATTTAGAGACTCCTAAAAAACTAAATTTTCCTAAATTTTTTGTGTACTAAATTTTGTTGAACAAAGCAAAACGTCGGGTTAATTTAGAGACATCTTTTAAAAATCAAATTTTCCTAAATTTTTTGTGTACTAAATTTTGTTGAACAAAGCGAAACATCGGATTAATTTAGAGACATCTTTTAAAAATTAAATTTTCCTAAATTTTTTGTGTACTAAATTTTGTTGAACAGAGCGAAACGTCGGGTTAATTTAGAGACATCTTTTAAAAATCAAATTTTCCTAAATTTTTTGTGTACTAAATTTTGTTGAACAGAGCAAAACGTCGGGTTAATTTAGAGACTCCTAAAAAACTAAATTTTCCTAAATTTTTTGTGTACTAAATTTTGTTGAACAGAGCGAAACGTCGGGTTAATTTAGAGACATCTTTTAAAAATCAAATTTTCCTAAATTTTTTGTGTACTAAATTTTATTGAACAGAGCAAAACGTCGGATTAATTTAGAGACTCCTAAAAAACTAAATTTTCCTAAATTTTTTGTGTACTAAATTTTGTTGAACAAAGCAAAACGTCGGGTTAATTTAGAGACATCTTTTAAAAATTAAATTTTCCTAAATTTTTTGTGTACTAAATTTTGTTGAACAGAGCGAAACGTCGGGTTAATTTAGAGACATCTTTTAAAAATCAAATTTTCCTAAATTTTTTGTGTACTAAATTTTGTTGAACAGAGCAAAACGTCGGGTTAATTTAGAGACTCCTAAAAAACTAAATTTTCCTAAATTTTTTGTGTACTAAATTTTGTTGAACAGAGCGAAACGTCGGGTTAATTTAGAGACATCTTTTAAAAATCAAATTTTCCTAAATTTTTTGTGTACTAAATTTTATTGAACAGAGCAAAACGTCGGATTAATTTAGAGACTCCTAAAAAACTAAATTTTCCTAAATTTTTTGTGTACTAAATTTTGTTGAACAGAGCGAAACGTCGGGTTAATTTAGAGACATCTTTTAAAAATCAAATTTTCCTAAATTTTTTGTGTACTAAATTTTGTTGAACAGAGCGAAACATCGGATTAATTTAGAGACTCCTAAAAAACTAAATTTTCCTAAATTTTTTGTGTACTAAATTTTGTTGAACAGAGCGAAACGTCGGATTAATTTAGAGACATCTTTTAAAAATCAAATTTTCCTAAATTTTTTGTGTACTAAATTTTGTTGAACAGAGCGAAACGTCGGGTTAATTTAGAGACATCTTTTAAAAATCAAATTTTCCTAAATTTTTTGTGTACTAAATTTTGTTGAACAGAGCAAAACGTCGGGTTAATTTAGAGACTCCTAAAAAACTAAATTTTCCTAAATTTTTTGTGTACTAAATTTTGTTGAACAAAGCAAAACGTCGGATTAATTTAGAGACTCCTAAAAAACTAAATTTTCCTAAATTTTTTGTGTACTAAATTTTGTTGAACAGAGCGAAACGTCGGGTTAATTTAGAGACATCTTTTAAAAATTAAATTTTCCTAAATTTTTTGTGTACTAAATTTTGTTGAACAGAGCAAAACGTCGGGTTAATTTAGAGACTCCTAAAAAACTAAATTTTCCTAAATTTTTTGTGTACTAAATTTTGTTGAACAGAGCGAAACGTCGGGTTAATTTAGAGACATCTTTTAAAAATCAAATTTTCCTAAATTTTTTGTGTACTAAATTTTATTGAACAGAGCAAAACGTCGGGTTAATTTAGAGACTCCTAAAAAACTAAATTTTCCTAAATTTTTTGTGTACTAAATTTTGTTGAACAGAGCGAAACGTCGGGTTAATTTAGAGACATCTTTTAAAAATCAAATTTTCCTAAATTTTTTGTGTACTAAATTTTATTGAACAGAGCAAAACGTCGGATTAATTTAGAGACTCCTAAAAAACTAAATTTTCCTAAATTTTTTGTGTACTAAATTTTGTTGAACAGAGCGAAACGTCGGGTTAATTTAGAGACATCTTTTAAAAATCAAATTTTCCTAAATTTTTTGTGTACTAAATTTTGTTGAACAGAGCAAAACGTCGGGTTAATTTAGAGACTCCTAAAAAACTAAATTTTCCTAAATTTTTTGTGTACTAAATTTTGTTGAACAAAGCAAAACGTCGGATTAATTTAGAGACTCCTAAAAAACTAAATTTTCCTAAATTTTTTGTGTACTAAATTTTGTTGAACAGAGCGAAACGTCGGGTTAATTTAGAGACATCTTTTAAAAATTAAATTTTCCTAAATTTTTTGTGTACTAAATTTTGTTAAACAGAGCAAAACGTCGGGTTAATTTAGAGACTCCTAAAAAACTAAATTTTCCTAAATTTTTTGTGTACTAAATTTTGTTGAACAGAGCGAAACGTCGGGTTAATTTAGAGACATCTTTTAAAAATCAAATTTTCCTAAATTTTTTGTGTACTAAATTTTATTGAACAGAGCAAAACGTCGGATTAATTTAGAGACTCCTAAAAAACTAAATTTTCCTAAATTTTTTGTGTACTAAATTTTGTTGAACAGAGCGAAACGTCGGATTAATTTAGAGACATCTTTTAAAAATTAAATTTTCCTAAATTTTTTGTGTACTAAATTTTGTTGAACAGAGCGAAACGTCGGATTAATTTAGAGACATCTTTTAAAAATCAAATTTTCCTAAATTTTTTGTGTACTAAATTTTGTTGAACAGAGCAAAACATCGGGTTAATTTAGAGACTCCTAAAAAACTAAATTTTCCTAAATTTTTTGTGTACTAAATTTTGTTGAACAGAGCGAAACGTCGGATTAATTTAGAGACATCTTTTAAAAATTAAATTTTCCTAAATTTTTTGTGTACTAAATTTTGTTGAACAGAGCGAAACGTCGGGTTAATTTAGAGACATCTTTTAAAAATCAAATTTTCCTAAATTTTTTGTGTACTAAATTTTGTTGAACAGAGCAAAGCGTCGGGTTAATTTAGAGACTCCTAAAAAACTAAATTTTCCTAAATTTTTTATGTACTAAATTTTGTTGAACAGAGTGAAACGTCGGATTAATTTAGAGACATCTTTTAAAAATTAAATTTTCCTAAATTTTTTGTGTACTAAATTTTGTTGAACAGAGCAAAACGTCGGGTTAATTTAGAGACTCCTAAAAAACTAAATTTTCCTAAATTTTTTGTGTACTAAATTTTGTTGAACAGAGCGAAACGTCAGATTAATTTAGAGACATCTTTTAAAAATTAAATTTTCCTAAATTTTTTGTGTACTAAATTTTGTTGAACAGAGCGAAACGTCGGGTTAATTTAGAGACTCCTAAAAAACTAAATTTTCCTAAATTTTTTGTGTACTAAATTTTGTTGAACAGAGCGAAACGTCGGATTAATTTAGAGACATCTTTTAAAAATCAAATTTTCCTAAATTTTTTGTGTACTAAATTTTGTTGAACAGAGCAAAACGTCGAGTTAATTTAGAGACTCCTAAAAAACTAAATTTTCCTAAATTTTTTGTGTACTAAATTTTGTTGAACAGAGCGAAACGTCGGATTAATTTAGAGACATCTTTTAAAAATTAAATTTTCCTAAATTTTTTGTGTACTAAATTTTGTTGAACAGAACAAAACGTCGGGTTAATTTAGAGACTCCTAAAAAACTAAATTTTCCTAAATTTTTTGTGTACTAAATTTTGTTGAACAGAGCGAAACGTCGGATTAATTTAGAGACATCTTTTAAAAATTAAATTTTCCTAAATTTTTTGTGTACTAAATTTTATTGAACAGAGCAAAACGTCGAGTTAATTTAGAGACTCCTAAAAAACTAAATTTTCCTAAATTTTTTGTGTACTAAATTTTATTGAACAGAGCAAAACGTCGGATTAATTTAGAGACTCCTAAAAAACTAAATTTTCCTAAATTTTTTGTGTACTAAATTTTGTTGAACAGAGCAAAACGTCGGGTTAATTTAGAGACATCTTTTAAAAATCAAATTTTCCTAAATTTTTTATGTACTAAATTTTGTTGAACAGAGCGAAACGTCGGATTAATTTAGAGACATCTTTTAAAAATTAAATTTTCCTAAATTTTTTGTGTACTAAATTTTGTTGAACAGAGCGAAACGTCGGATTAATTTAGAGACATCTTTTAAAAATCAAATTTTCCTAAATTTTTTGTGTACTAAATTTTGTTGAACAGAGCAAAACATCGAGTTAATTTAGAGACTCCTAAAAAACTAAATTTTCCTAAATTTTTTGTGTACTAAATTTTGTTGAACAGAGCGAAACGTCGGATTAATTTAGAGACATCTTTTAAAAATTAAATTTTCCTAAATTTTTTGTGTACTAAATTTTGTTGAACCAGAGCAGGCAGATAACAGCGCTAAACAACAGAAAACGACAAAACACAGCCGAATACATCCGAAAATAACAGAAAACAGCTCTCAAAACAACAGAAAGCAAGCAGATAACGGCTGTAAACGGTAGAAAACGACTGAATACAACCAAATAGAACAGAAAACAGACCATAACAACAGAAAGAAGGCAGATAAAAGCGCTAAACAATAAAAAACGACTAAATTCAGCCGAATACAACAAGAAAAGAACAGAAAACAGCTAAAAACAACAGAAATCGAGTAGATAACAACTGTAAACGATAGAAAACGACCAAATACAACCGAATAGAGCCAAAACCGACAGAAAGCAAGCAGATAACAGCGCTAAACAAGAGAAAACGATTAAGCACAGCCGAATACATCCGAAAATAACAGAAAGCAGCTCTCAAAGCAACAGAAAGCAAGCAGATGACGGCTGTAAACGGTAGGAAACGGCCGCATACAACTAAATAGAACAGAAAACAGAGCATAACAACAGAAAGCGGGCAGATAACAGCGCTAAACAATAGAAAACGACTAAATTCAGCCGAATACAACAAGAAAAGAACAGAAAATAGCTAAAAACAACAGAAATGAAGCAGATAACAACTGTAAACTATAGAAAACGACCAAATACAACCGAATGGGGTCAGAACTAACTCAAAACGGCAGAAAGCAAGCAGATAACAGCGGGAAACAGCAGAAAACGACTAAACACAGCCGAATACAACCAAAATGAGTAGAAAACTGCTAAAAACAACAGAAAGCAGGCAGATAGCAGCTGTAAACGGTAGAAAATGACCAAATACAACCGAATAGAGCCAGATCCGGCTAAAAACGACAGAAAGTAAGCAGGTAACAGCGCTAGACAACAGAAAACCACTAAACACAGCGGAATACAACTGAAAATAACAGAAAACAGCTCTTAGAACAACAGAAAGCAAGCAGATAACGGCTGTAAACGGTAGAAAACGACCGAATACAACCAAATAGAACAGAAAACAGAGCATAACAACAGAAAGCAGGCAGATAACAGCGCTAAACAATAGAAAACGACTCAATTCAGCCGAATACAACAAGAAAAGGACAGAAAACAGCTAAAAACAACAGAAATCAAGCAGATAACAACTGTAAACGGTACAAAACGACCAAATACAACCGAATAGAGTCAATACTAACGCAAAACGACAGAAAGCAGGCAGATAACGGCTGTAAACGCTAGAAAGCGACCGAGTACAACCAAATAGAACAGAAAACAGAGCATAACAACAGAAAGCGGGCAGATAACAGCGCTAAACAATAGAAAACGACTAAATTCAGCCGAATACAACAAGAAAAGAACAGAAAATAGCTAAAAACAACAAAAAGCAGGCAGATAACAGCTGTAAACGGTAGAAAATGACCAAATACAACCGAATAGAGTCAAATCCAGCTAAAAACGACAGAAAGTAAGCAGATAACAGCGCTAAGCAACAGAAAACGACTAAATACAGCGGAATACAACTGAAAATAACAGAAAACAGCTCCTAGAACAACAGAAAGCAAGCAGATAACGGCTGTAAACGGTAGAAAACGACCGAATACAACCGAATAGAGCCAAATCCGGCTAAAAACGACAGAAAGTAAGCAGATAACAGCGCTAGACAACAGAAAACCACTAAACACAGCGGAATACAACTGAAAATAACAGAAAACAGCTCTTAGAACAACAGAAAGCAAGCAGATAACGGCTGTAAACGGTAGAAAACGACCGAATACAACCAAATAGCACAGAAAACAGAGCATAACAACAGAAAGCAGGCAGATAACAGCGCTAAACAATAGAAAACGACTAAATTCAGCCGAATACAACAAGAAAAGGACAGAAAACAGCTAAAAACAACAGAAATCTAGCAGATAACAACTGTAAACGGTACAAAACGACCAAATACAACCGACTAGAGTCAAAACTAATGCAAAACGACAGAAAGCAAGCAGATAACGGCTGTAAACGCTAGAAAGCGACCGAGTACAACCAAATAGAACAGAAAACAGAGCATAATAACAGAAAGCGGGCAGATAACAGCGCTAAACAATAGAAAACGACTAAATTCAGCCGAATACAACAAGAAAAGAACAGAAAATAGCTAAAAACAAACAAAAGCAGGCAGATAACAGCTGTAAACGGTAGAAAATGACCAATCACAACCGAATAGAGTCAAATCCAGCTAAAAACGACAGAAAGTAAGCAGATAACAGCGCTAAGCAACAGAAAACGACTAAATACAGCGGAATACAACTGAAAATAACAGAAAACAGCTCCTAGAACAACAGAAAGCAAGCAGATAACGGCTGTAAACGGTAGAAAACGACCGAATACAACCAAATAGAACAGAAAACAGAGCATAACAACAGAAAGCAGGCAGGTAACAGCGCTAAACAATAGAAAATGACTAAATTCAGCCGAATACAACAAGAAAAGAACAGAAAACAGCTAAAAACAACAGAAATCAAGCAGATAACAACTGTAAACGGTACAAACGACCAAATACAACCGAATAGAACAGAAAACAGAGCATAACAACAGAAAGCAGGCAGATAACAGCGCTAAACAACAGAAAACGACAAAACACAGCCGAATACATCCGAAAGTAACAGAAAACAGCTCTCAAAACAACAGAAAGCAAGCAGATAACGGCTGTAAACGGTAGAAAACGACTGAATACAACCAAATAGAACAGAAAACAGAGCATAACAACAGAAAGAAGGCAGATAAAAGCGCTAAACAATAAAAAACGACTAACTTCAGCCGAATACAACAAGAAAAGAACAGAAAACAGCTAAAAACAAAAGAAATCGAGTAGATAACAACTGTAAACGATAGAAAACGACCAAATACAACCGAATAGGGCCAAAACCGACAGAAAGCAAGCAGATAACAGCGCTAAACAAGAGAAAACGACTAAGCACAGCCGAATACATCCGAAAATAACAGAAAGCAGCTCTCAAAGCAACAGAAAGCAAGCAGATGACGGCTGTAAACGGTAGGAAACGGCCGCATACAACTAAATAGAACAGAAAACAGAGCATAACAACAGAAAGCGGGCAGATAACAACGCTAAACAATAGAAAACGACTAATTTCAGCCGAATACAACAAGAAAAGAACAGAAAATAGCTAAAAACAACAGAAATGAAGCAGATAACAACTGTAAACGATAGAAAACGACCAAATACAACCGAATGGGGTCAGAACTAACTCAAAACGACAGAAAGCAAGCAGGTAACAGCGGGAAACAGCAGAAAACGACTAAACACAGCCGAATACAACCAAAATGAGTAGGAAACTGCTAAAAACAACAGAAAGCAGGCAGATAGCAGCTGTAAACGGTAGAAAATGACCAAATACAACCGAATAGAGCCAGATCCGGCTAAAAACGACAGAAAGTAAGCAGGTAACAGCGCTAGACAACAGAAAACCACTAAACACAGCGGAATACAACTGAAAATAACAGAAAACAGCTCTTAGAACAACAGAAAGCAAGCAGATAACGGCTGTAAACGGTAGAAAACGACCGAATACAACCAAATAGAACAGAAAACAGAGCATAACAAGAGAAAGCAGGCAGATAACAGCGCTAAACAATAGAAAACGACTCAATTCAGCCGAATACAACAAGAAAAGGACAGAAAACAGCTAAAAACAACAGAAATCAAGCAGATAACAACTGTAAACGGTACAAAACGACCAAATACAACCGAATAGAGTCAAAACTAACGCAAAACGACAGAAAGCAGGCAGATAACGGCTGTAAACGCTAGAAAGCGACCGAGTACAACCAAATAGAACAGAAAACAGAGCATAACAACAGAAAGCGGGCAGATAACAGCGCTAAACCATAGAAAACGACTAAATTCAGCCGAATACAACAAGAAAAGAACAGAAAATAGCTAAAAACAACAAAAAGCAGGCAGATAACAGCTGTAAACGGTAGAAAATGACCAAGTACAACCGAATAGAGTCAAATCCAGCTAAAAACGACAGAAAGTAAGCAGATAACAGCGCTAAGCAACAGAAAACGACTAAATACAGCGGAATACAACTGAAAATAACAGAAAACAGCTCCTAGAACAACAGAAAGCAAGCAGATAACGGCTGTAAACGGTAGAAAACGACCGAATACAACCAAATAGAACAGAAAACAGAGCATAAAAACAGAAAGCAGGCAGGTAACAGCGCTAAACAATAGAAAATGACTAAATTCAGCCGAATACAACAAGAAAAGAACAGAAAACAGCTAAAAACAACAGAAATCAAGCAGATAACAACTGTAAACGGTACAAAACGACCAAATACAACCGAATAGAACAGAAAACAGAGCATAACAACAGAAAGCAGGCAGATAACGGCGCTAAACAACAGAAAACGACAAAACACAGCCGAATACATCCGAAAATAACAGAAAGCAGCTCTCAAAACAACAGAAAGCAAGCAGATAACGGCTGTAAACGGTAGAAAACGACTGAATACAACCAAATAGAACAGAAAACAGAGCATAACAACAGAAAGAAGGCAGATAAAAGCGCTAAACAATAAATACGACTAAATTCAGCCGAATACAACAAGAAAAGAACAGAAAACTGCTAAAAACAACAGAAATCGAGTAGATAACAACTGTAAACGATAGAAAACGACCAAATACAACCGAATAGAGCCAAAACCGACAGAAAGCAAGCAGATAACAGCGCTAAACAAGAGAAAACGACTAAGCACAGCCGAATACATCCGAAAATAACAGAAAACAGCTCTCAAAGCAACAGAAAGCAAGCAGATAACGGCTGTAAACGATAGAAAACGACCAAATACAACCGAATAGGGTCAGAACTAACTCAAAACGACAGAAAGCAAGCAGATAACAGCGGGAAACAGCAGAAAACGACTAAACACAGCCGAATACGACCAAAATGAGTAGAAAACAGCTAAAAATAACAGAAAGCCGGCAGATAACAGCTGTAAACGGTAGAAAATGACCAAATACAACCGAATAGAGCCAAATCCGGCTAAAAACGACAGAAAGTAAGCAGATAACAGCGCTAGACAACAGAAAACCACTAAACACAGCGGAATACAACTGAAAATAACAGAAAACGGCTCTTAGAACAACAGAAACCAAGCAGATAACGGCTGTAAACGGTAGAAAGTGACCGAATACAACCAAATAGAACAGAAAACAGAGCATAACAACAGAAAGCAGGCAGATAACAGCGCTAAACAATAGAAAACGACTAAATTCAGCCGAATACAACAAGAAAAGGACAGAAAACAGCTAAAAACAACAGAAATCAAGCAGATAACAACTGTAAACGGTACAAAACGACCAAATACAACCGAATAGAGTCAAAACTAACGCAAAACGACAGAAAGCAAGCAGATAACGGCTGTAAACGCCAGAAAGCGACCGAGTACAACCAAATAGAACAGAAAACAGAGCATAACAACAGAAAGCGGGCAGATAACAGCGCTAAACAATAGAAAACGACTAAATTCAGCCGAATAGAACAAGAAAGGAACAGAAAATAGCTAAAAACAACAAAAAGCAGGCAGATAACAGCTGTAAACGGTAGAAAATGACCAAATACAACCGAATAGAGTCAAATCCAGCTAAAAACGACAGAAAGTAAGCAGATAACAGCGCTAAGCAACAGAAAACGACTAAATACAGCGGAATACAACTGAAAATAACAGAAAACAGCTCCTAGAACAACAGAAAGCAAGCAGATAACGGCTGTAAACGGTAGAAAACGACCGAATACAACCAAATAGAACAGAAAACAGAGCATAACAACAGAAAGCAGGCAGATAACAGCGCTAAACAATAGAAAATGACTAAATTCAGCCGAATACAACAAGAAAAGAACAGAAAGCAGCCAAAAGCAACAGAAATCAAGCAGATAACAACTGTAAACGGTACAAAACGACCAAATACAACCGAATAGAACAGAAAACAGAGCATAACAACAGAAAGCAGGGAGATAACAGCGCTAAACAACAGAAAACGACAAAACACAGCCGAATACATCCGAAAATAACAGAAAACAGCTCTCAAAACAACAGGAAACAAGCAGATAACGGCTGTAAACGGTAGAAAACGACTGAATACAACCAAATAGAACAGAAAACAGAGCATAACAACAGAAAGAAGGCAGATAAAAGCGCTAAACAATAAAAAACGACTAAATTCAGCCGAATACAACAAGAAAAGGACAGAAAACTGCTAAAAACAACAGAAATCGAGTAGATAACAACTGTAAACGATAGAAAACGACCAAATACAACCGAATAGGGTCAGAACTAACTCAAAACGACAGAAAGCAAGCAGATAACAGCAGGAAACAGCAGAAAACGACTAAACACAGCCGAATACAACCAAAATGAGTAGAAAACCGCTAAAAACAACAGAAAGCAGGCAGATAACAGCTGTAAACGGTAGAAAGTGACCAAATACAACCGAATAGAGCCAAATCCGGCTAAAAACGACAGAAGGTAAGCAGATAACAGCGCTAGACAACAGAAAACCACTAAACACAGCGGAATACAACTGAGTATAACAGAAAGCAGCTCTTAGAACAACAGAAAGCAAGCAGATAACGGCTGTAAACGGTAGAAAACGACCGAGTACAACCAAATAGAACAGAAAACAGAGCATAACAACAGAAAGCGGGCAGATAACAGCGCTAAACAATAGAAAACGACTAAATTCAGCCGAATACAACAAGAAAAGAACAGAAAATAGCTAAAAACAACAAAAAGCAGGCAGATAACAGCTGTAAACGGTAGAAAATGACCAAATACAACCGAGTAGAGTCAAATCCAGCTAAAAACGACAGAAAGTAAGCAGATAACAGCGCTAAGCAACAGAAAACGACTAAATACAGCGGAATACAACTGAAAATAACAGAAAGCAGCTCCTAGAACAACAGAAAGCAAGCAGATAACGGCTGTAAACGGTAGAAAACGACCGAATACAACCAAATAGAACAGAAAACAGAGCTTAACAACAGAAAGCAGGCAGATAACAGCGCTAAACAATAGAAAATGACTAAATTCAGCCGAATACAACAAGAAAAGAACAGAAAACAGCTAAAAACAACAGAAATCAAGCAGATAACAACTGTAAACGGTACAAAACGACCAAATACAACCGAATAGAACAGAAAACAGAGCATAACAACAGAAAGCAGGCAGATAACAGCGCTCTAAACACAGAAAACGACAAAACACAGCCGAATACATCCGAAAATAACAGAAAACAGCTCTCAAAACAACAGAAAGCAAGCAGATAACGGCTGTAAACGGTAGAAAACGACTGAATACAACCAAGTAGGACAGAAAACAGAGCATAACAACAGAAAGAAGGCAGATAACAGCGCTAAACAATAAAAAAACGACTAAATTCAGCCGAATACAACAAGAAAAGAACAGAAAACAGCTAAAAACAACAGAAATCGAGTAGATAACAACTGTGAACGATAGAAAACGAGCAAATACAACCGAATAGAGCCAAAGCCGACAGAAAGCAAGCAGATAACAGCGCTAAACAAGAGAAAACGACTAAGCACAGCCGAATACATCCGAAAATAACAGAAAACAGCTCTCAAAGCAACAGAAAGCAAGCAGATAACGGCTGTAAACGGTAGGAAACGGCCGCATACAACTAAATAGAACAGAAAACAGAGCATAACAACAGAAAGCGGGCAGATAACAGCGCTAAACAATAGAAAACGACTAAATTCAGCCGAATACAACAAGAAAAGAACAGAAAATAGCTAAAAACAACAGAAATCAAGCAGATAACAACTGTAAACGATAGAACACGACCAAATACAACCGAATAGGGTCAGAACTAACTCAAAACGACAGAAAGCAAGCAGATAACAGCGGGAAACAGCAGAAAACGACTAAACACAGCCGAATACAACCAAAATGAGTAGAAAACAGCTAAAAACAACAGAAAGCAGGCAGATAACAGCTGTAAACGGTAGAAAATGACCAAATACAACCGAACAGAGCCAAATCCGGCTAAAAACGACAGAAAGTAAGCAGATAACATCGCTGGACAACAGAAAACGACTAAACACAGCGGAATACAACTGAAAATAACAGAAAACAGCTCTTAGAACAACAGAAAGCAAGCAGATAACGGCTGTAAACGGTAGGAAACGGCCGAATACAACCAAATACAACAGAAAACAGAGCATAACATTAGAAAGCAGGCAGATAACAGCGCTAAACAATAGAAAACGACTAAATTCAGCCGAATACAACAAGAAAAGAACAGAAAATAGCTAAAAACAACAGAAATCAAGCAGATAACAACTGTAAACGGTACAAACGACCAAATACAACCGAATAGAGTCAAAACTAACGCAAAACGACAGAAAGCAAGCAGATAACGGCTGTAAACGCTAGAAAGCGACCGAGTACAACCAAATAGAATAGAAAACAGAGCATAACAACAGAAAGCGGGCAGATAACAGCGCTAAACAATAGAAAACGACTAAATTCAGCCGAATACAACAAGAAAAGAACAGAAAATAGCTAAAAACAACAAAAAGCAGGCAGATAACAGCTGTAAACGGTAGAAAATGTCCAAATACAACCTAATAGAGTCAAATCCAGCTAAAAACGACAGAAAGTAAGCAGATAACAGCGCTAAGCAACAGAAAACGACAAATACAGCGGAATACAACTGAAAATAACAGAAAACAGCTCCTAGAACAACAGAAAGCAAGCAGATAACGGCTGTAAACGGTAGAAAACGACCGAATACAACCAAATAGAACAGAAAACAGAGCATAACAACAGAAAGCAGGCAGATAACAGAGCTAAACAATAGAAAATGACTAAATTCAGCCGAATACAACAAGAAAAGAACAGAAAACAGCTAAAAACAACAGAAATCCAGCAGATAACAACTGTAAACGGTACAAAACGACCAAATACAACCGAATAGAACAGAAAACAGAGCATAACAACAGAAAGCAGGCAGATAAAAGCGCTAAACAATAAAAAACGACTAAATTCAGCCGAATACAACAAGAAAAGAACAGAAAACAGCTAAAAACAACAGAAATCGAGTAGATAACAACTGTAAACGATAGAAAACGACCAAATACAACCGAATAGAGCCAAAACCTACAGAAAGCAAGCAGATAACAGCGCTAGACAAGAGATAATGACTAAGCACAGCCGAATACATCCGAAAGTAACAGAAAACAGCTCTCAAAGCAACAGAAAGCAAGCAGATAGCGGCTGTAAACGGTAGGAAACGGCCGCATACAACTAAATAGAACAGAAAACAGAGCATAACAACAGAAAGCGGGCAGATAACAGCGCTAAACAATAGAAAACGACTAATTTCAGCCGAATACAACAAGAAAAGGACAGAAAATAGCTAAAAACAACAGAAATCAAGCAGATAACAACTGCAAACGATAGAAAACGACTAAATACAACCAAATAGGGTCAGAACTAACTCAAAACGACAGAAAGCAAGCAGATAACAGCGGGAAACAGCAGAAAACGACTAAACACAGCCAAATACAACCAAATGAGTAGAAAACAGCTGAAAACAACAGAAAGCAGGCAGATAACAGCTGTAAACGGTAGAAAATGACCAAATACAACCGAATAGAGCCAAATCCGGCTAAAAACGACAGAAAGTAAGCAGATAACAGCGCTAGATAACAGAAAACCACTAAACACAGCGGAATACAACAGAAAATAACAGAACAACAGAGAGCAAGCAGATAACGGCTGTAAACGGTAGAAAACGACCGAATACAACCAAATAGAACAGAAAACAGAGCATAACAACGAAAGCAGGCAGATAACAGCGCTAAACAATAGAAAACGACTAAATTCACCCGAATACAACAAGAAAAGGACAGGAAACAGCTAAAAACAACAGAGTCAAAAATAACTCAAAGCGACAAAAATCAAGCAGATAACAGCGGGAAACAATAGAAAACGACTAAATACAGCCGAGTACAACAGAAAAGAGCAGAAAACGGTTAAAAACACGAGAAAGCGAGCAGATAACAGCGCTGAACAACAGAAAACGACTAAACACAGCGGAATACAACCGCAAATAACGGAAAACAGCTCTCAAAACAACAGAAAGCAAGCAGATAACGGCTGTAAACGGTAGAAAACGACCGAATACAACCAAATAGAACAGAAAACAGAGCATAACAACAGAAAGCAGGCAGATAACAGCGCTAAACAATAGAAAACGACTAAATTCAGCCGAATACAACAAGAAAAGAACAGAAAATAGCTAAAAACAACAAAAAGCAGGCAGATAACAGCTGCAAATGGTAGAAAATGACCAAATACAACCGAATAGAGTCAAATCCAGCTAAAAACGACAGAAAGTAAGCAGATAACAGCGCTAAGCAACAGAAAACGACTAAATACAGCGGAATACAACTGAAAATAACAGAAAACAGATCCTAGAACAACAGAAAGCAAGCAGATAACGGCTGTAAACGGTAGAAAACGACCGAATACAACCAAATAGAACAGAAAACAGAGCATAACAACAGAAAGCAGGCAGATAACAGCGCTAAACAATAGAAAATGACTAAATTCAGCCGAATACAACAAGAAAAGAACAGAAAACAGCTAAAAACAACAGAAATCAAGCAGATAACAACTGTAAACGGTACAAAACGACCAAATACAACCGAATAGAGCAGAAAACAGAGCATAACAACAGAAAGCAGGCAGATAACAGCGCTAAACAACAGAAAACGACAAAACACAGCCGAATACATCCGAAAATAACAGAAAACAGCTCTCAAAACAACAGAAAGCAAGCAGATAACGGCTGTAAACGGTAGAAAACGACTGAATACAACCAAGTAGGACAGAAAACAGAGCATAACAACAGAAAGAAGGCAGATAACAGCGCTAAACAATAAAAAACGACTAAATTCAGCCGAATACAACAAGAAAAGAACAGAAAACAGCTAAAAACAACAGAAATCGAGTAGATAACAACTGTGAACGATAGAAAACGAGCAAATACAACCGAATAGAGCCAAAACCGACAGAAAGCAAGCAGATAACAGCGCTAAACAAGAGAAACGACTAAGCACAGCCGAATACATCCGAAAATAACAGAAAACAGCTCTCAAAGCAACAGAAAGCAAGCAGATAACGGCTGTAAACGGTAGGAAACGGCCGCATACAACTAAATAGAACAGAAAACAGAGCATAACAACAGAAAGCGGGCAGATAACAGCGCTAAACAATAGAAAACGACTAAATTCAGCCGAATACAACAAGAAAAGAACAGAAAATAGCTAAAAACAACAGAAATCAAGCAGATAACAACTGTAAACGATAGAACACGACCAAATACAACCGAATAGGGTCAGAACTAACTCAAAACGACAGAAAGCAAGCAGATAACAGCGGGAAACAGCAGAAAACGACTAAACACAGCCGAATACAACCAAAATGAGTAGAAAACAGCTAAAAACAACAGAAAGCAGGCAGATAACAGCTGTAAACGGTAGAAAATGACCAAATACAACCGAACAGAGCCAAATCCGGCTAAAAACGACAGAAAGTAAGCAGATAACATCGCTGGACAACAGAAAACGACTAAACACAGCGGAATACAACTGAAAATAACAGAAAACAGCTCTTAGAACAACAGAAAGCAAGCAGATAACGGCTGTAAACGGTAGGAAACGGCCGAATACAACCAAATACAACAGAAAACAGAGCATAACATTAGAAAGCAGGCAGATAACAGCGCTAAACAATAGAAAACGACTAAATTCAGCCGAATACAACAAGAAAAGAACAGAAAATAGCTAAAAACAACAGAAATCAAGCAGATAACAACTGTAAACGGTACAAAACGACCAAATACAACCGAATAGAGTCAAAACTAACGCAAAACGACAGAAAGCAAGCAGATAACGGCTGTAAACGCTAGAAAGCGACCGAGTACAACCAAATAGAATAGAAAACAGAGCATAACAACAGAAAGCGGGCAGATAATAGCGCTAAACAATAGAAAACGACTAAATTCAGCCGAATACAACAAGAAAAGAACAGAAAATAGCTAAAAACAACAAAAAGCAGGCAGATAACAGCTGTAAACGGTAGAAAATGTCCAAATACAACCTAATAGAGTCAAATCCAGCTAAAAACGACAGAAAGTAAGCAGATAACAGCGCTAAGCAACAGAAAACGACAAATACAGCGGAATACAACTGAAAATAACAGAAAACAGCTCCTAGAACAACAGAAAGCAAGCAGATAACGGCTGTAAACGGTAGAAAACGACCGAATACAACCAAATAGAACAGAAAACAGAGCATAACAACAGAAAGCAGGCAGATAACAGAGCTAAACAATAGAAAATGACTAAATTCAGCCGAATACAACAAGAAAAGAACAGAAAACAGCTAAAAACAACAGAAATCCAGCAGATAACAACTGTAAACGGTACAAAACGACCAAATACAACCGAATAGAACAGAAAACAGAGCATAACAACAGAAAGCAGGCAGATAAAAGCGCTAAACAATAAAAAACGACTAAATTCAGCCGAATACAACAAGAAAAGAACAGAAAACAGCTAAAAACAACAGAAATCGAGTAGATAACAACTGTAAACGATAGAAAACGACCAATACAACCGAATAGAGCCAAAACCTACAGAAAGCAAGCAGATAACAGCGCTAGACAAGAGATAATGACTAAGCACAGCCGAATACATCCGAAAGTAACAGAAAACAGCTCTCAAAGCAACAGAAAGCAAGCAGATAGCGGCTGTAAACGGTAGGAAACGGCCGCATACAACTAAATAGAACAGAAAACAGAGCATAACAACAGAAAGCGGGCAGATAACAGCGCTAAACAATAGAAAACGACTAATTTCAGCCGAATACAACAAGAAAAGGACAGAAAATAGCTAAAAACAACAGAAATCAAGCAGATAACAACTGCAAACGATAGAAAACGACTAAATACAACCAAATAGGGTCAGAACTAACTCAAAACGACAGAAAGCAAGCAGATAACAGCGGGAAACAGCAGAAAACGACTAAACACAGCCAAATACAACCAAATGAGTAGAAAACAGCTAAAAACAACAGAAAGCAGGCAGATAACAGCTGTAAACGGTAGAAAATGACCAAATACAACCGAATAGAGCCAAATCCGGCTAAAAACGACAGAAAGTAAGCAGATAACAGCGCTAGATAACAGAAAACCACTAAACACAGCGGAATACAACAGAAAATAACAGAACAACAGAGAGCAAGCAGATAACGGCTGTAAACGGTAGAAAACGACCGAATACAACCAAATAGAACAGAAAACAGAGCATAACAACGAAAGCAGGCAGATAACAGCGCTAAACAATAGAAAACGACTAAATTCACACCGAATACAACAAGAAAAGGACAGGAAACAGCTAAAAACAACAGAGTCAAAAATAACTCAAAGCGACAAAAATCAAGCAGATAACAGCGGGAAACAATAGAAAACGACTAAATACAGCCGAGTACAACAGAAAAGAGCAGAAAACAGTTAAAAACACGAGAAAGCGAGCAGATAACAGCGCTGAACAACAGAAAACGACTAAACACAGCGGAATACAACCGCAAATAACGGAAAACAGCTCTCAAAACAACAGAAAGCAAGCAGATAACGGCTGTAAACGGTAGAAAACGACCGAATACAACCAAATAGAACAGAAAACAGAGCATAACAACAGAAAGCAGGCAGATAACAGCGCTAAACAATAGAAAACGACTAAATTCAGCCGAATACAACAAGAAAAGGACAGAAAACAGCTAAAAACAACAGAAATCAAGCAGATAACAACTGTAAACGGTACAAAACGATCAAATACAACCGAATAGAGTCAAAACTAACTTAAAACGACAAAAAGCAAGCAGATAACAGCGGGAAACAATAGAAAACGACCAAGCACAGCCCGAGTACAACCGAAATGAGCAGAAAACAGCTAAAAACAACAGAGAGCAGGCAGATAACAACTGGCAACGGTAGAAAACGGCCAAATACAACCCAATAGAGCCAAACCAGCTAAAAACGACAGAAAGCAAGCAGATAACAGCGGGAAAAAATAGAAAACGAATAAATACAGCCGAATACAACAAAAAAGAGCAGAAAACAGCTAAAAACAAGAGCAAGCGAGCAGATAACAACTGCAAAAGATAGCAGACGTCAAAATACAACCGAATAGAACAAAAAACAGCGCATAACAGCAGAAAGCAAGCAGATAACAGCGCTAAACAACAGAAGACGACTAAACACAGCCGAATACATCCGAAAATGACATAAAACAGCTCTCAAAACAACAGAAAGCAAGCAGATAACGGCTGTAAGCGCTAGAAAGCGACCGAGTACAACCAAATAGAACAGAAAACAGAGCATAACAACAGAAAGCGGGCAGATAACAGCGCTAAACGATAGAAAACGACTAAACTCAGCCGAATACAACAAGAAAAGAACAGAAAATAGCTAACAACAACAGAAATCAAGCAGATAACAACTGTCAAACGGTTGTCAACAGTTGTCAACAAACGACCAAATACAACCGAATAGAGCCAAAACTGACTCAAAACGACAGAAAGCAAGCAGATAACAGCGCTAAACAACAGAAAACGACTAAACACAGCCGAATACATCCGAGAATAACAGAAAACAGCACTCAAAACAACAGAAAGCAAGCAGGTAACGGCTGTAAAGGGTAGAAAGCGACAGAATACAACCAAATAGAACAGAAAACAGAGTATAACAACAGAAAGCAGGCAGATAACAGCGCTAAACAATAGAAAATGACTAAATTCAGCCGAATACAACAAGAAAAGGACAGAAGACAGCTAAAAACAACAGAAATCAAGCAGATAACAACTGTAAACGGTACAAAACGACCAAATACAACCGAATAGGGTCAAAACTAGCTCAAAACGACAGAAAGCAAGCAGATAACAGCGGGAAACAGCAGAAAACGACTAAACACAGCCGAATACAACCAAAACGAGTAGAAAACAGCTAAAAACAACAGAAAGCAGGCAGATAACAGCTGTAAACGGTAGAAAATGACCAAATACAACCCAATAGAGCCAAATCCAGCTAAAAACGACAGAAAGTAAGCAGATAACAGCGCTAGACAACAGAAGACGACTAAACACAGCGGAATGCAACTGAAAATAACAGAAAACAGCTCTTAGAACAACAGAAAGCAAGCAGATAACCGGCTGTAAACGGTAGAAAACGACCGAATACAACCAAATAGAACAGAAAACAGAGCATAAAAACAGAAAGCAGGCAGATAACAGCGCTAAACAATAGAAAAATGACTAAATTCAGCCGAATACAACAGAAAAAGAACAGAAAACAGCTAAAAACAACAGAAATCGAGTAGATAACAACTGTAGACGATAGAAAACGACCAAATGCAACCGAATAGAGCCAAAACCAACAGAAAGCAAGCAGATAACCAGCGCTAAACAAGAGAAAACGACTAAGCACCAGCCGAATACATCCGAAAATAACAGAAAACAGCTCTCAAAGCAACAGAAAGCAAGCAGACAACGGCTGTAAGCGGTAGGAAACGGCCGCATACAACTAAATAGTACAGAAAATAGAGCATAACAACAGAAAGCGGGCAGATAACAGCGCTAGACAATAGAAAACGACTAAATTTAGCCGAATACAACAAGAAAAGAACAGAAAATAGCTAAAAACAACAGAAATCAAGCAGATAACAACTGTAAACGATAGAAAACGACCAAATCCAGCCGAATAGGGTCAGAACTAACTCAAAACGACAGAAAGCAAGCAGATAACAGCGGGAAACAGCAGAAAACGACTAAAAACAGCCGAATACAACCAAAATGAGTAGAAAACAGCTAAAAACAACAGAAAGCAGGCAGATAACGGCTGTAAACGGTAGAAAATGACCAAATACATCCGAATAGAGCCAAATCCGGCTAAAAACGACAGAAAGTAAGCAGATAACAGCGCTAGACAACAGTAAACGACTAAACACAGCGGAATACAACCGAAAATAACAGAAAACAGCTCTTAAAACAACAGAAAGCAAGCAGATAACGGCTGTAAACGGTAGAAAACGACCGAATACAACCAAATAGAACAGAAAACAGAGCATAACAACAGAAAGCAGGCAGATAACAGCGCTAAACAATAGAAAATGACTAAATTCAGCCGAATACAACAAGAAAAGAACAGAAAACAGCTAAAAACAACAGAAATCAAGCAGATAACAACTGTAAACGGTACAAAACGACCAAATACAACCGAATAGAGCAGAAAACAGAGCATAACAACAGAAAGCAGGCAGATAACAGCGCTAAACAACAGAAAACGACAAAACACAGCCGAATACATCCGAAAATAACAGAAAACAGCTCTCAAAACAACAGAAAGCAAGCAGATAACGGCTGTAAACGGTAGAAAACGACTGAATACAACCAAGTAGGACAGAAAACAGAGCATAACAACAGAAAGAAGGCAGATAACAGCGCTAAACAATAAAAAACGACTAAATTCAGCCGAATACAACAAGAAAAGAACAGAAAACAGCTAAAAACAACAGAAATCGAGTAGATAACAACTGTGAACGATAGAAAACGAGCAAATACAACCGAATAGAGCCAAAACCGACAGAAAGCAAGCAGATAACAGCGCTAAACAAGAGAAAACGACTAAGCACAGCCGAATACATCCGAAAATAACAGAAAACAGCTCTCAAAGCAACAGAAAGCAAGCAGATAACGGCTGTAAACGGTAGGAAACGGCCGCATACAACTAAATAGAACAGAAAACAGAGCATAACAACAGAAAGCGGGCAGATAACAGCGCTAAACAATAGAAAACGACTAAATTCAGCCGAATACAACAAGAAAAGAACAGAAAATAGCTAAAAACAACAGAAATCAAGCAGATAACAACTGTAAACGATAGAACACGACCAAATACAACCGAATAGGGTCAGAACTAACTCAAAACGACAGAAAGCAAGCAGATAACAGCGGGAAACAGCAGAAAACGACTAAACACAGCCGAATACAACCAAAATGAGTAGAAAACAGCTAAAAACAACAGAAAGCAGGCAGATAACAGCTGTAAACGGTAGAAAATGACCAAATACAACCGAACAGAGCCAAATCCGGCTAAAAAACGACAGAAAGTAAGCAGATAACATCGCTGGACAACAGAAAACGACTAAACACAGCGGAATACAACTGAAAATAACAGAAAACAGCTCTTAGAACAACAGAAAGCAAGCAGATAACGGCTGTAAACGGTAGGAAACGGCCGAATACAACCAAATACAACAGAAAACAGAGCATAACATTAGAAAGCAGGCAGATAACAGCGCTAAACAATAGAAAACGACTAAATTCAGCCGAATACAACAAGAAAAGAACAGAAAATAGCTAAAAACAACAGAAATCAAGCAGATAACAACTGTAAACGGTACAAAACGACCAAATACAACCGAATAGAGTCAAAACTAACGCAAAACGACAGAAAGCAAGCAGATAACGGCTGTAAACGCTAGAAAGCGACCGAGTACAACCAAATAGAATAGAAAACAGAGCATAACAACAGAAAGCGGGCAGATAATAGCGCTAAACAATAGAAAACGACTAAATTCAGCCGAATACAACAAGAAAAGAACAGAAAATAGCTAAAAACAACAAAAAGCAGGCAGATAACAGCTGTAAACGGTAGAAAATGTCCAAATACAACCTAATAGAGTCAAATCCAGCTAAAAAACGACAGAAAGTAAGCAGATAACAGCGCTAAGCAACAGAAAACGACAAATACAGCGGAATACAACTGAAAATAACAGAAAACAGCTCCTAGAACAACAGAAAGCAAGCAGATAACGGCTGTAAACGGTAGAAAACGACCGAATACAACCAAATAGAACAGAAAACAGAGCATAACAACAGAAAGCAGGCAGATAACAGAGCTAAACAATAGAAAATGACTAAATTCAGCCGAATACAACAAGAAAAGAACAGAAAACAGCTAAAAACAACAGAAATCCAGCAGATAACAACTGTAAACGGTACAAAACGACCAAATACAACCGAATAGAACAGAAAACAGAGGCATAACAACAGAAAGCAGGCAGATAAAAGCGCTAAACAATAAAAAAACGACTAAATTCAGCCGAATACAACAAGAAAAGAACAGAAAACAGCTAAAAACAACAGAAATCGAGTAGATAACAACTGTAAACGATAGAAAACGACCAAATACAACCGAATAGAGCCAAAACCTACAGAAAGCAAGCAGATAACAGCGCTAGACAAGAGATAATGACTAAGCACAGCCGAATACATCCGAAAGTAACAGAAAACAGCTCTCAAAGCAACAGAAAGCAAGCAGATAGCGGCTGTAAACGGTAGGAAACGGCCGCATACAACTAAATAGAACAGAAAACAGAGCATAACAACAGAAAGCGGGCAGATAACAGCGCTAAACAATAGAAAACGACTAATTTCAGCCGAATACAACAAGAAAAGGACAGAAAATAGCTAAAAACAACAGAAATCAAGCAGATAACAACTGCAAACGATAGAAAACGACTAAATACAACCAAATAGGGTCAGAACTAACTCAAAACGACAGAAAGCAAGCAGATAACAGCGGGAAACAGCAGAAAACGACTAAACACAGCCAAATACAACCAAATGAGTAGAAAACAGCTAAAAACAACAGAAAGCAGGCAGATAACAGCTGTAAACGGTAGAAAATGACCAAATACAACCGAATAGAG